>JAKCPI010012826.1:0-141961 GCA_023213315.1 Euborellia annulipes | reverse complement strand
TTTGAAATTATCAAAAAAAAAAAAAAGACAAAAATATTTTGAATTCGTACCAAGTAGTTTACTAAATTTGACGTGTTTTTTTTTTTTACATCTTGAATTAGCAATTAATTAGCAGTCTGAGGAATTTTAAATTGGTTATCGCACTCTACTCAAAATTAAAAAATCTCTTAAAAAAATATTCATGTAAAATCTGGTATGACTGGTGGTTTGACCAGGGGAAAGAGAAAGCCTGGCATTAAATAAGATTAAGAGAGAAATCTAGCCTTAGTTCGGGAAGCTCGTGTGTGTAATTTATCAAAAAGATCTCGTAAAGATCGAGCATCTTTTATTTGACTTTGTAACAAAAACCAGATCTACCGGGTAAATAATTCCGAAATAACTGAACAAAAATGTTTATAAATTCGATCTTATTAAGGGCAGGTTGCTTCATTTTTACTCAACTACAAACTTATCCGACTGATAACAAATCATCGATATAGTAAAAAAAAAAACACGTTTAACCTTAAATTAATAAGAGGGTAAAAATGAGAAATGCAGCTAAGGTTATTTCTTTATTTGGTTAATTCACATAGCTGACGTTTCGGTTCCCTGTTTGAACCAGCTCTGAAGATGGTTAATTAACCAAATAACAGAAGTAACCTTCAGCTGCATTTCTCCGTCATATTTACCTTCTTATTAATATAACATCTCAGCTATAAATTGTTTATGCAATTATTTAACCTTAAAGTTAAAAAATGAGTTTTTTCGTATATAGTTAGATAGCGAGGTATAAAGAACATTTTGTGAAGTTAGCAACTTAATAAAGGGACTTAAAAAATTAAAAATTAAAATTAATTAAAATTAATTAAAATAAAAATTGAAATTTTAAATATTTGTTTTAATTCAAATTAACTTAATTTTTCCTTTCTCTTCACCTATCTTGTATATATATATAATTCTATATAAATATATACCCATATATATATATATATATGATATATATATATATATATATATGAGAGAGAGAGAGAGAGAGAGAGAGCCCCGACTCCCTACAATTCATTTGAAATAAATAAGGATGGGGTCTAAATGGGCTTAGATGTCGAAAAAGACCTTAAATATATATATACCAGGAAAATTCGATGTCGAGATTTTGATGGAAATACACGTTTTGAGGTCCCCTGAAACCAAAAACTGGTTTTCGCAACATGGTCTGTCTGTGAACAAAATATCGCAACAACGAAAGAATAAGGAGGTTGAAATTTTATATTTAAGTCAGGTACCCCTCTGGGAAGTAATGCGAACAAAATCTGCCGAAAAGTACTAGTACTTTATAAATGTTACATCTTGAATTCTAATACATGTATTTCGGTGGAAACTAAATATATACTGTATATTGACAGAAAGAATCTGGTGCGACTATTCACACCAGATTTTTTAACAAAAATTTAATAATTTCCAAAAAATAAATAAAAATAAACGAGACTTGTGTTCCTAATTTTACCCCTTAGTTAATCCTTATACCGAACTTTTGGTCTTAAATAACAAACTACGACTTCGCCTCTTATTTAATCATATGATTAGCTTAACTAGATGTGAAAATACTCGAGAGGCCATAGTCAATTAGTTTATCTGAGAGATAGCCAATTGATTACGACTGAAGCACCGGCCCAAAGAAGCCCATATGTTTTTTTAGCCGAGCTCTAACTTTGCCAATTCGTTAAATTCTGACCTGGGACAACTTGGTTCTCTTCTATTGCCACGATTTTCTTCCCAACATCATAAATTTTAAACTACAACGACTAAGAAATGAAAGACCAATACACACAGATTCAATGGCTTTTTAACATTTTTTTCTCTCCCAATCCTATTTATTTCTGCCGCATGTTTTTTTAACTGTCAAAGGAGTCCTCACCTATTAAACTCCTACATATTCCATTTCACCTACTGTTCATTCTCTCGCCATTATTAGCCTTTTATGAGCTTCTTTTTATTACTTGTAAATTAAGAATTCCATAAGGAGAATAAAAAGTATGTAAATTATTATAATTCAATTTTCATATAATTTCCATAACAAATGGGAATTCATTTAAATTATTGTAATATTCTTTGATTGAAAATTATATAATTGGTTCTACGAATTATAATATATTTAACAAGATATTGTAATATATATCGAAAAAAACTGAAAAAGCACATCAGTAAAGTGTACTTCAAACAATTTTCACGAAAAATTTTACTGATATACTTTTTACAGAGCCTCTAAAAAAATAATTGATTTTTTAATTTTAATCAAAATCATAAGAGCCGATTTTGAGAAATTCAAAAAAAGAAAAAAAAAAACTGAAAAATTATATCAGTAAAGTATTACTACTTTATTCAAAACGTGTATATCCATCAAAATCTCGACATAGAATTTTTGACATGATCGCAATAATTTTCTCTCTATATATTACATATAAAGGTAAGAGAAAGTAAAATGAATTAGGGGAGTAGCTAAAATTATTTCCCTTTAAGTAATGAGTGATGCCTGTTCACCAGGCGAATTCAGCCTCCTTTTTTTTACTTTCTCTTATTTAATATTACAGATGATTTTATTTTACTTTCGAGCAAAATTTTTTGAATTTTTTTATCAACAAGATAGCAATACAAAAAAAAAAAAAAAAAAAAAAAAAACATCAAATAGAATCTTCGAAAAAAGGAAAAAAAATTTAAATCATCTTGAAATGTTTAAAATGCTTTTTTTCTTTTAATAGTATCTATTTCGCCATCTTTGATTATTTTTATTTGTTTGAAATATTATACTTCGTTTAATGAAGAAACTAAAAATAATTCATCGCTTATAAGGAAATATTGAGTGCACTGAATTTCCTTCTCACGGCATTTAAAACTTTCCAGAAAAGAAAAAAAAATTGTTTCCAATATTGATGAGTGCAAAAAACATAAATATATGCCTTTACGATTTACGAATATATTGTCTATCTCTCTATATAAATAAATATTGATAGAAAAGAATAAAAAAGCAGTCTGATGTATCGTAGATAAATAAATAGATGGATAAGCGATTCTCCATGAAGAATTGAATATATCTTAAAGAGAAAAAAAATGTTTTACAATTTCAAATGTAGATTATATGTAAGGCAATATAAGAGATCAGAGATTAAAAGATATTCAATGCAATACGACGCAAGGCTTATTATTATTATTAAAGGCGACAAGAGTTTCTTTTATCTAAGGAGTTCATCAATTTAGTTGGTAAACAAAGCCGCTTATTCCGAGATCTCCAAATCGCATATTTTGAATAATTTATTGAGGTGTATATTAGAAATAAATGGCTTCGATCCGATTATTTTCTATCTGAAAGTTAACATCATTCGACGATAAATTTTTATTATGAAGTTCAATGTCAGAAATTTTTTTAAGATATGTGAAAAATTTATTTATTGCAATAGTACCTATTTTTTTCGTATTAATCAAAAATAAAAATAGCCTATAGGCTACTTTTAATTGAGTGTAATTAATTTAATTCTAAACAAATTTGCGTTTCGTCTTAATTAAATATTATTTAAAATTGCACGCTCTAGATCAGGAGTGAATTTTTATCCACTTATTTTATAGGTACAGTAAATGTGATATGGGCCCTCGGGGCATGGCGTAGAGGTTAGCGTGCTAACCTCATATACCAAACGTCGCGGGTTCGGACCCCAGGCAGTCCGATGATTTTATTTAAGCCAATGGGATACCAAATGGCTTAAATAAGAATGCCTGGACCCCATATATATATTAATTAATCAATAACGGATATCGTTTAAAGTCTTAAATGGCCTGAGTTGCCGAAAAGACTGTGTGAATGTGTGTGTGAGTGTGAGTGTGAATGAGAAAAAAGTGTGAATGTTTAAAAAAAAAAAAAAAAAAATGTGATATGTGGAAGACATTTGAAGATAAATCTAATATCACATTTTCAGACCTTAATCGAATATTTGCATATTTGCACCTTCATGCAAATATTGTGAAGATGAGATAATAAAGTTGTTTCGAAACATCAGATTTTTTTATTTTAGCTGAACCTGCACCTTCCTAAGATCAAGATTATCCGCACAACCTCTCTATCTATCTCTATAAATATTTACATTTGTTTTATTTAGTAGGTATATCTATGACGGCCAGCCACAGAGGGGAGAAATAATTATTAAATGTTTATACTGTATGTTGTTGACACGTCTGTTAACAGATAAAACTTTTAGAATGATAGACAGGAAGAGAGGATGTCAGCCAAAAGGAGAAAATCTTTTTTTTTGGACAATCACTTTTAAAGTTTACTGTCATCAACTGGACAAATTTAATAATACACTCAAACAAAAAAGACCAGAATTGATCAATACTGGTAGAAAAATGATAGTAGCCTACACAAGATAATACAGGACCTTATGCGAGTTTGCCAAAAGATTTTATAGTTTGGAAGGGAAGTACTATCATACCAGACATATTCTTCAGATATGGCACCTTCGAATTATTATTTGTTCCGTTCTCTACAAAATTATTTAGAAGATAAAAGCTTTTCTTCAAAAGAGAATGTCAAAAATGAGTTGGATCAGTTTTTTTGCAAGCAAAAGAGGTTTTATGAGCAATGAATCAGGCTACTGTCAGAAAGATGGCAAAAGGTATTGGAAGAAAACGGGGAATAAGTTTCCTTTGATTTTCACAAAAAAACGAAATTACTTTTTGAACAACCCAATATATCAGGAAAAAAACTGTTTAAATATATCGAGAGTAGTTGTTGAAAAGTCAAAGAATAAAACAGCGTTATTTTCCTAAAGTACAGTACTTGAATAGGCCCTACTCAATAAGAGACAAATAGCAAAGCAAAGAAATTAATAAATCCTCATTCCCTTAATGACATTACTAACGAAGAGTGGAGAAATAAGTAAACTTGTATTCATATAAAACTTTGTAACTCTCAGGTTATTACTTAACTGACTTTATATAGCGATATAACATTTAGCTGAGGGCAGATTTGTAGGATTCGCGTGCCTCACGAAGCCACACACAGACACACACACATTACATCCACCAATACATACACATTACATCCAACCAAGCGCATCGATAGTCGGAATTTACAAGTCGGTAATGTAGCGCGCCCCTTCAGGTCAAGGAATGCAGGCATATTTCGATTTTTTTTTCTTTTTAATTCTCCTTTTGTTTTATTCTTCTGGATTATAAGGACAATGAGGTTGAAACTTTTTATTTCTCATAAGTATCTCTTAAAACACAAACATTTACTTGTCTCATGTACTCTCCGTGGGGGAATTATTATTATTCAGAGGGGTATTTTTTATTTCATCTTAACCCAACAAGACAGGTGGAAGAGAAAAAGAGATATTTTATACAAAGGAAAATATAAATTTAGAATTTTTGACGTGGTTCAAGACATATAGATAAAATACCTATATGTGAGTATTTTTGAGAATTCTATTAATAATTTAATAAATCAAATTCAAGAAACAGAAAATAGCAAGAAATATTGATTTAATATTCAAAGGCTTTGTAAGAAGATAAAGAAAGCACTGAGAAATTGTAATGATATTATAGCACGGATAAGAAATCTGCCAACTTTTAAACTTAAATGATTCTCTGAGACAGTCTATAAAAGTATAAGAAAGAGGTATTCTGTTTTTTTTTTTTTTTTTTTTTTTTTTTATTATCTAATTTTTAACTATTTGAACTGGAGTGCACTTAAAACAAACTATAATTTAAAATTTAACTTCAACAAATTGAAGTTAAGCAGCACCAAGCCGAATTTTGAGAAAATCGAAAAAAATTGAAAAAGTACATCAGTAAAGTACCACTAGTACTTTTTGGCCGATTTTGATTAAAAGCTTATTTTCACACCCCAGGGGGTATCTAACTTAAACATAAAATTCCAACCTCCTTGCTCAATTCCTTCATGCTTTAAATTGAACACTCACAGACAGACTGACTGACACATACACAGACAGACCATGTCGCGAAAACCACTTTTTTGGATTCAGGGGACCTCAAAACATAAATATCCATCAAAATCTCGACGTCGAATTTTTGACATGAATCTAATCCTTTATCTCTATAGCCTATATATTAACATATAAAGAGGTAAGAGAAAGTAAAAAGCATTATAAGTTTATTTCATTATTTTTCCCACGTTATAATTAAAAGGGAGAGAAAAAAAAAGATAAATTTTTAATTATTTCTATTAAATTCTCCTCAAGTGGTGTTGCTGAAGTTGGTTTATTAAAGAGATCTCTTTAATATTTCTATTAAAGCTTATTATTTTAATAATAGACCAATAAATTTTATATCATCCATGCTCGAAGGGGGAAAATGAAAACTGTTTTTAAAAAAAATCCAGTTATTTACTAGATCTATGCTATATTTACCTATTATTTATTTTCTAAATGTAATATAACTTTCGCTTGTAAAGAGAAAGTAATTAAAATGATGAATAGTATTAATTAAGTAAAGAAAAAGAAGAGTGATTGATGAAGGACTGACTTTCTGTCTAGGTGCATGAATTTCATATCCATGGTATGAATTGAGGTGAAGACGTTGGTGGCCCCCTGGACGACGCACTCCCGGGTCTCGGGCATTGCAACGGGGGTGCAGGTCGCGAGGAATACAGGCTCATTTCGAGAACACAGTGGCAGGAACGACAGGAAGTGACCTTGTACTAGAACCACCTGGAACAGAAGCAAACAACCGATAATTAATCAAATTGAATTGAGAGCCAAATGTAGAGTCTTAGTAAAAGGAGTATCATCTTCTCCCGGTTGCTTCAGTTCTAATTAATTAGCTATCCCTTGGATATGCTATGACTTTCGATTTAATATTTTTCGAGATCTATATATTTGAATAAGATATTAGTATTCAAAATACCTTGATTCAGAAACTGAGTCATAGATATATTTAACAAGACTGAGTATATTTTTTGTTAGTGATGCCAAGCGACCCGGGGAATCGAACCCAGGATCTCCAGCCTTTCCGGGACATCGGGCGATGTGTTATCCATTGCACCAAGCCACCGGACCCCTAAGGGCTTAGCTGCTTATAGTAATGTGTCAGAAGTCTGTCCTTTTACTGGTTTAAATAGCGGCAGACAAGTCAGAAATTTTTCTTACTTTGTTAGGGAAATGAACTGTTAAGGGGAAGTGAGTTTTTGTTGGTGTAGGTCGAGGGTCCAGTGGCTTGGTGCATTAGATAGCAGACCGATGCCCCGGAAAGGCTGGAGATTCTGGGTTCGATTCTCGGGGGGCATGGAGCACTTGACCTCACCAACAAAAAAAACATACAGTCTTGTTAAATATAACTTTCTAGTCTTTTCATTTCTAGTTAAGCTAATCATATAATTAAATATGAAATATGATTAAGGTAATAAAATGGATATCGCCCATTCCGTTTTGAGCTGGATACGCCCATGCATTAAAAATTAGAAAAGTGTAGTAATTTAATCAGACAGATTTTTTAACATCTAAATAGAATTTTTTCTTATTGAAAAAAAGTTTTATATCTGATTGTTGTCTCCCATCCAAAGATAAGTATTATAGTCAGTAAAATAGTGAGAAGAGATTTTCGCCACGGATCTCTTCCATTTCCCATTGATATGTCTCTTGATTTTTCTTTTCCCAAGGCAAGGCGCGATTCGCTCGCTCGTTTGACATTTTAATCATCCAAAAGACTTCTCTTGTTGGGCATTCTCTTCACTTGCCTTCGTCCCCCCCTCCCCACCCCTTCTTTATAGCTTGGGCCCGTTCTTTGGTTTTGTGACGCATATTAGATTAGGAATCTTGGCTCAAAATGCCCAATCATGCTTCTTTATAGAGAAACAGTCGCCCTCTTGTGCCTCTCTCGGTGCTCTTGACTTGTGTATATGTTTCGATAAGTTTTTCTTTTGATACAATCGACCAAATGACAAGGTCATACTCCAAGGGATGACCTCTTCAGGTTGGTCCCACGGGCGGATGTCCCGTCAACTTTATATCTATTTCGCAGGATGATTAAACAGGTGGTCTTGTAAATAATAAGTATATTAGAGAAATAAACATCCTAATATTCTTTTTTTTATTTATTAATAACTTGACGTTCTTTAATTGCCACTTTGAAAACACTTACGTATTGTAACTATAGTTAATTAGTGAATTGGCCCGAGGGAATGAATCACTAAACTCCATGAAATACTGAAGAGGTAGTATTTATAAAATAAATAATTTGGAACCCATATTTATATCATTCAAATTGATACTATCACTTCACCATGATAATGTTTCAACAAGAGCCCGGTAGAAAGTTTAAATATGCTCATAAAATACACTGGAAGATAGGCAACCAAAATAACCTTTTACTAATGTTTTATCTTCTCGATAAAAAGAAATTATTTCTGTTCTCGCTCGCTCTAAAATAAACTGCAGAGGCATAATTCTTGATGCTGCTCGGCTTCTCTGACTGGTCAGCCATTCTTTTTACAAGCAATTTACATCTTCACTTGATTTAACGTATAAAACGGAGAAGAGAGTTCGCAAGCAGCCACAAAAGGTCAAATGTTTTATTTAGCATTTCAAATACCTTTTTCTTCCATCGGTTGCATCTCCCCATCCTCCCTGTACAGTGGACTCCAACAAGCCAGACCATATTATACACACCCAATACCTTAATATAGCTGTAAAAGGCAAGTTGACAATGAATTGCAATTCAATTAGAATTTTCAAATACACATTTGAAACTATTGAGAAAGAAGCTTTATTGGTATTAGTAAACGAAAGAGGAATAATGGGTTGAGATTATTATTCCTGGAAAAAGGCAAGAATTACAATAGAAATACCGAACTAAAGAAAAGTAAATTAAATTCAGATTTTCGAGCAATCTTGTTCATATTAGGCGAGACACGTTTCTTTTTTTTTCTTCAAATTTGAAGATTTATGAAAATAATTGTGTTTAAAATTGGCTTAATATTCAATATTGTACTCATTTTATAATAGGCTTAATAGTTAAGAAAAATATTAAATTAAAAAAAAAAAAAACAAATTTCCCCCTCAGCTATAAGACAGTGAATACCTAATACCTACTCCTTTCCTGCCCCAAGTGACAAAAATTTATTTTTAATAATCAAATGAAATAAATCGCAACCGGAACAAAATGGCCTCAGATGCCCAAAAAGAGCTTAAATAATAAGAGAAAGTAAAAATATAAAAAGGGAGCGTACAAGTATTACGTAACGCAATTTGCGGGGGGGAGGGTCTCGTAAAACGTTACCATGCGTTACAAGGGGGGAGGGAGGGGTCAAAAATCTTCAAAAATTGCGTTACGTAATACTTGTACGCTCTCAAAGACAAATTTTTTTCTTCTTAAAAAAAGTATTTTTTTATTTATTTATTTGTTGAAATAGCTTTGAAAAAAGTGTATTTCTTTAATTAGAGGATTCAAAAGTTTTGTAAAAGTTTTTTTTTTTTTTTAATTTCGACCTTTTGGCTATTGAAGCCTTTAAGAGAATTCAACAAATTAAGGGGGTTCAGGAGGCAGAAGTTACGCATGTTTTTCCCGATAAGAGGGCGTTGTGTGTCTTCAAAAGTAAGCCAAAAAAGCACCTATTACGAAAATTTGCCAAGAGATGTCAGAATGGTAGCTAATATTTTAATGCATTTGGTTGATTTTCATTGATCTTTTAACAATAAATACTTTATAAATGTTATAGTCTATATTATGTATCTTTTATAAAAGCATATATAAATATATAAATATGGGCCAGATATAAGCTAATAAGCAATCGGCTGTTAGACTAGCCTGCCATCTTTTGCAAGAGTGCTGAACTATTTAACATTTAATTTTTAAATATATCCACCAATTTTATTTTAAAATTTTCTTAATTAATATGTGATTAATAATAACAATAAATTCATTATTAAATTTAAAAAAAATTAAAGATTATTGGGGCAGATGGTTTGCTGTATTTTCTTGATAACAAAAAAAAAAAAATAATTTCCTTAATTTTTTAATAAGTCATTAAAAAAATTATAACTTTCTGTCACAATAATCCCTCATGAATATAATTCTTCTTATTGGCCTTATTGGCCCCCAGCATAGAGGAATATAAAAATAAAATTACTTATTGAGTTTATAGTATTAATTTTGCTGATGAGAATTGAAACCAAATCATCGTTGCTGTGAAAAGTTTTAAAAGAAGTAATAGAGGAAAAAACATTTTTTCTTAAACAAAAATTTATTTTTGTTAAGGGGACAGTATTCTCAGGAAAAAACAAACAAACTCTAGCATAACTATAATTATTTCTAATTTAAAACTCACCTTTTGATCCCCAAATCGCATTTGTCGTCTTGCATTCCTCGAGACATTCATCCGACAAAGAAAAAGTCGAGTATCTTCCGGATGGGGTTGCTGTTGCTGTTGTTGTTGTTGCTGCGTTGTCGCATGGTGATGATGATGATGGTGATGGTGGTGGTGATGGTGATGATGATGATGACCAGAGGGTGATTGATGGTGATGATGTCCGCCCCCTCCACTTCCACCCCCGCTATCTCCACTCCCACCTCCCCTATTTGTATTGTTTCCCGTAGCTGCAGCTGCTGCAGCGGCGGCTGCAGCAGCTGCGGCACTATTTCGGACCAGTTCCTGTTGCACAGCCTGATGGTCTTGTTTGTCGATGATGTCATAAACAGAATCACCGTGGATTAGAAGGTCCTCCTTGAAACAAAAAAGACGAATACCAAATAGGTGTTAATATTTTCGTTTTGCATATCGGGCTATTGTGTGTTGAATTATAATAATTCATTTGTAATAAAATTGTAGTTTAGAATGTTAAATTAAGTTCAAGGTGAATGGACATCTGGTTTTTCATTACCAGCTATTTAAGTTACTAATTCTTTATTATAGTGTTTATAATCAAATTAATCATTCTAATTTTAATGTATCCCTTTCTCATTCAAATCTTAGCTAAACTTTTATCTTTCTTAATTTTTGTTACTTTATCTTACCCTATATATGAAATATATAGAGAGAGAAAATATTGTTTTCAATATAATAAAAATTGTTAAGGGTATTTAAATAAATTTTCTAGTATTTCCTTTAACGAGGGTGTAGCGAGCATCTGGCTTGAAGCAGAGCACGTCAAAGGCGGGTGGCGCGGCTAGTTATATGACTACATACCACTAACGCACCACACTAAAATTGTCTAATATAAATATTGATTCTTGCATTTTTTTTTTTTTTTTTTTTTTTTTTTTATTACTTTTTTATTTAGTTTATATTTTTCTCCTTTTCCTCTCAATCATTTTTTAAATTTATAAAATAAATTTAGTTATCTCTCTATATATAATATATATAAAGTAATTAATAAAAAAAATCATATTTTCATGTAAAGCCATCAAAATTTTCTTTCGTGTCATCTATGGGAGGTTGGCCATCTTTGCTCTAGAAGTAAAAAAGAAAAATCAATTTTTTCCTATTGTCAACTATGAACGGTATTCATTTAGACCTTTATATTAGATAAAGAATGTTATTTATCGATAATAACATTGGTAACATTTCTAATTCCCACCCGTTCGGCCTTTAGCGATTGATTGGTTTTATTTGACATTAGCTAGTATGATGACTCATTCACTCCTTTATTTATTTATTACCAGGAGGCCTGACATTTATGTATACATATTTTTCATTAAAGGGATAGGCTACCAACCAAGCTCCCAATCAGAGGTCTTGCTTAACTGTAAGTTTGCAAATTAGTGGTTTTCTTTAAAATTATTGTTTTCTTAATTAATAAAATTTATTTCTGTTTGAATCAGAGTCGAGTTATCTGAGAGAGAAAACAAGTCGGCCTGGCACTGGGATGAAGAAAAAAACACAATGTTAGCTCGGGTAAATTGTGGTCTATCAAATATTCAATAAAAATAAATTTCTTCATTGGTCTTATACTGAATTTAATTTTTGTGAAAAAAATGTTTAATTTGAAGTGATATGGTGTGATTGGTCGCACAACACACAACTACCAAAGGTAAGAGAAAGTTGTGTTCTATGCGACCAATCACACCAGATTTTTGTGTCGACATATATTTCTATTTAAGCCATTTAGTATCCAAAAGGCTTAAATAAAATCATTGGACTGCCTGGGGTCTGAACCCGCGACGTTCGACATAGAAAGTAGGCACGCTGCCAACTACACCAAGCCCGAGGGCATAATTTGGCACATTTGAATTTAAGATGTGAAATTTATAATCATTGGAAAATATTTATATTTTGTTACCATGGCAACCATCTTTCCTATGAAGTTCAAGAGTAAAGTGTGCTTCAAAAGATTTCAAATGCAAAATGAGAATATACATTTTAAAGAGATCTAAAAAATAGTTGATTTATGAATTAAAAAAAAAAATCCTTGGAGGGAATTTTGAGAAAATCGAAAAAATTAAAAAACTACATCAGTAAAGTACTAGTAGTCTTTGGCCAATTTTGTTCAAAAGCATCGTGTAACGTCTCAGGGGGTTACCTAACTTAAATATAAAATTTCAACCTCCTAGCGCTTAGAGAAAGTAAAAATTTTCTGTCAAAACAAAGTCCTGAAAATTGACCAAGGACCGATCGAAATATAAGAAAAACCATTCATTACTTATTACTAAGCCATAAATAGTTAAAGAAAAAACGGTTTTCTACACATTTTAGTGTTCTTAATTAGAGATAGATAATCGAGTAAGTATATATAATAAATCAATGGTTGGTCAAGAATATCTTTTTTTGCTTGTGTGAAACTCGAAGAGAAGGCAAAGTTTTGACCAAAAAGCGATAAGCCTTTTTCACACGGTTATCATACTGGTCCATCAAACTCAGTCTCAGTTCCCATGTGATAAAATGATAAAGTCTACACGTCCGCACTTTTATTGACGCTCCGTGCTCCTAGTCCAATTAGAGTAGAAGACCTTTCTTACAACATTACCAAGTTACACTTTTGAAAAAATATTGTATCTGAAAAATTATATTCTATTTTTTGATGAGGGATAAAAATTACAATCGCACCTCTATCTTAGAGAGGAAGAAGAGGTTGAAGTTTCGCTTCCTGTTCTAAGGATTAGGCGATAAGAATTATCCGAGTAAAAATGATTAAAAATGATCGATATACACGCCTGCAGCAGGTCTGCACAGTGAACCTTTAGGGACACACAGGGATATATACACGTCCACACCAGGGACACAGGGATACACATGCCCGCACCAGGGACACACACAGTAGATCGAAAGTGACCAGAAGAAAAATGTGTGCCCCTGGTGCGGGGGTGTGTATCCCTGTGTGTCCCTGGTGTGGACGTGTATATCCCTGTGTGTCCCTCAAGGTTGACTATGCAGACCTGCTGTGGGCGTGTGGATCCCTCGATCATTTTCAATCATTTTTTTTCGGGTATTTTTATATAAAGGTTTGCTAGGTTAATGTTTTTTCTTATTTTCACCATTTTATTTTGTATCAGACAAAAATAAAATTATTTTTTTTATTATTAAATTTACAAATAATATCCTGCAACTATAATTAAGAAGTAAACTTGCTAACTACAACATAAAAGATGCAGGATAAAGAATTTTAAGAAAGAATAAAATTGTGAAAATAAAATTACTCTTCAATTAAATTTGCCAATAATATTCTGTCTACTTAACCCTTCAACTGTCCGTTAGCTTTATAAATCACATGCAAAAAATATTCTCAGTGGTGGTTGGAGAGCCACAGATAAAAATAAAGAGAAAAAAATTTGTGGATAAAGATTCCCCATCATCAAAATAGAAATAGGCCCTAAAAGTTTACTAAAATAAAGATTTTATAAAAATTCTAATAGGTGTAAAGAAAACAATTGCAGCTAGATATATTTTTTTTATATAAACATATATGTAGGTGCGCACACGACAACTGCAGATCAACTCGATTTTTTATGTCCATCGACTAAACTATCACTCGACTAGAAATCAACCGTGTGCTCCCAGTCTTAGAGGAATAATAGATTTTAGTTCGGCAAAATATTAATAAACTAATTTCAACAATCAACATTAGTGTGCAGATCATATGAAAATTCCTAATCACAATCATGCATGCTAGCTAGATACGAGTATTTTAATTAAATTAAATTAATCTCAAAATAATATTTAAATAAAAAAAAAAAGGTAGAAATATAAAATATTCAAATGAAGATTCGGCAATTTTTTTTTTTAATTTATTTCATATACAAATTATGAATTATTATTTTTATTTTTGCGTTTGATTCCCGTTTCAAATCGAATATAAGAATCAAAGAGTAATATTTTACAAAATAACAGAACAGGTTAGTGTCGATTGGCACCAAATGACAATTAAGAAATTGAATGTAAATGAGAAGAGCTTGTTTCCAATTCGAAACGTTTCTTTTTTCGTTTATTAAGGCATTTTCACTATTATCGATCTCATTAAAACGAAACGACCCGCGCGAGAAAATAACAGCAGTTGTAATTATTTATTTAATTTTTTTTTTTTTTTACTTTTCTTAGGCTCGATGACTTATTCAAACGTTTGAATCTTTATATGTGTGAGTAAGTCAGGTTATCAATGGATCTTTTGCAGCAGAAGGTAACCATTAAGAGTTCCTTCTGATGTCTCTCTTGATGTGCATTTAAATGAATTAAAAGAAAAATTTTAAAGTCGAGGACCGATCAAATCTTAGAGGCAGCATTTTGTTGAGTGCAATGCTGCTGGACGCATAGAATGCATTCAAGCCAATTAAATGGAGACTTTTTTTATGTGTTGGGATGCATTCGAAATGAAAGAGCGATAAAAAATTTTTTCTCTCTAATGGCTTTATTCCATTCGTTTTGTATTCCTAATATAATAATAAATAACTGGGGGAAAAAAAATAGTAGCCTATATAAACCCTGGATATTTTCTCTTGAAATGATATATTCTTTATATCATATTTATATTTTGCAATTTTTTTTTTATGATTTATTTTTATATATTATACCTATAAAGGTACGATATCAGTTTTTCTTCAATGATAAAGAAGCATCCATCAAAGGTATTAGTAAGAGATATATAAAATTTATATAACATTTATATCATCATTTGAAAGAGGGGATGAGTGGAAAGTATTTGACGATTCTTCTGAAGAAGAATATGACCGTTTGAAACATCTCTCTTTCAGATTTTTTGTCCTTGAAATCTTTTGAACACTTAATTGCACACTTTACTCTTGTACTTCATATGAAAGATAGGAGAAATGATTGTCAGGGTATCAATATATAAATAAGTGAATTCATATACCCGAATGCAGTATTGTGGTCTAGTGGTACCGAGTACAAATTGGTGGACTGGTACAACTCCCGGCGGCACACCCTTATTTTTTCCGGTATATGGATTAATAAATATTTAATTATATACATTTTCTTCGCCACTCACATCCGCGATCTATATAATATCTTAAATATTGTATATGTAAATTCTTATTTATTGATGAAGATAGTAGATATTATTGAGAAGGATGAATAAATAAAATCCGGAGCTGATGATCAGGCAATTTATTTGGATTCTTCCGCTATAAGTCGACGTTTCGGGGCCAAAACGGCTCCTTCTTCAGGACCTTATGGTTAAGAAATAAAAAGTACCTATCGTTGATTACATATGTTTTATTTGTTTGTTTGACACGGTATGGGAAGTTTGCTTATACCATTATTATATACAGTATATATAGGTCTATAAAAAAAAAAAAAAAAATTAAAATAAATATCCTTATAAAACATATGTAATCAAAGATATCTACTTTTTATTTGTTAACCATAAGGTCCTGAAGAAGGAGCCGTTTGGCCCCGAAACGTCGACTTATAGCGTAAGGAATTAATCCAAATAAATTGCCTGATCATCAGCTCCGGATTTTATTTATTCATCCTTCTTATTTATTATTTAATATAATTTAATATCTTAAATTCTAATATATCGGCGGAAATTAAAATATATCTCGGCACAAAAAAATCTGGTGTGACAAGCACAGAATTCTTACCTTTGGTAAGAGAAAGTTGTGTGCTGTGCGACCAGTTACACTAAATTTTTTAATTTAAGTTTCCCAACACGCAAAATTGATGCCTAAAACTTATAGATAACAAAAAGTTGAGGAATTGTTAAATTTTTATTCTATCAATAATAATAGAAAATTTTGTAATCTCAAATAATCAATTTTCAATGGAAACAAATGCTTTAGAGTCAGATATTATTTTGCCTAATCCAATTCTCAACATCAAGGAAGAACTCTTCCGGCAAAAAAGTGGCATATGCATTGAAAATTAATTTATTTTCGCCTATATAGAAAGTAAAATGTTTATAAAAATAATTTTTTTTTTTTGACAACCACCTCAGTTCGTTTCGTTCTCATTTCTACCATAAATGTATGCTATATACATTTCATAAAAGAAAAGAAGTTCAACAGAATTTGATTATTCTTATGTCCATCATAGTCTGACCACACATACTTTAATATAAATAGGCTCCATTATTATTCTTTAGTTTAGCTCGGAATGGAGTCCGAATGCTATTTACTTTCAATATGATTATGATTATAAATGTGTGAGTGTGTGTGTGAGGGAAATGGTTTGTTTTAATCGGAATGTCATCTCCTGCAATGGCCTCTGACAGCTGACATTAGGCCTCTCACACCATTGCGGGGCGCCATTAATTCTTTGACACGAGCATTTTATACCTCTACCAAGTTGGATATATAGAAGAAGAGAAGAGGGTCAAAACATCAAGTAAAAAATAATCATTTACATGGGAAAACAATAATGCGGCGGTCTAATAAGGATGAATCCGAACTGGAACGTAATTTTTTTTTTTTTTTTTTTGAAAGAAAATTTTAATCGAATAAATTTAGAAAATTTGTGATTCAATCTCCTTAAAGAAACCAAATTCGATCTATTAGAATATCCTAGAATTTTATTTAAATACTTTAAAATAGATAGTTTCGATGACTACCGGGGGACGTTCGACACGCGATTGCTTTGGGACACCAGTCCCGAGCTTTGACCGCGTTTGGTCTTAACCAACGATTGTGGTGACTCTTGCTCTTACTATAACGACATAGGGATGAAGAGACGACGAGACGTCTTGGACAAAAGTCTCATTTAGAGTAAGTAGATTTTAATTCAACAAAATATTGATTGTTAAACTTATTTCAATTATCAAAATTAGTGTGCATATCAAATGAAAATTCCTATCACAATCATCCATGTTAGACATTCTCATTAAATTAATAAACATCTCAAAGAAATATTTAAATAAGAAAAAAAAACGCTGTAAATATATAATTATAAACCAAAACTATTTAAGATAGAGAAAAATACAGAAAAAATTCAAAAACAACAATAAAATAAATTTCAAACAAAATTAGAAAAAAAAGCGTCAAGGAAGAAATTATTTTATATTTTATAATTTTCTCGCATACATTATTAACCTGTTCTTCTAATTGGTTTAAAATAATGTTTTATAAATTTCTATCAACTATAGGAAATTAAAAAATTTAATATTTTTTTTTTTAAATCCAATCAATCAAAATAAAAAAATTATATAAAATATTTAGGAGGAAAGGAGAAATTTGATAGAACGAGATTATTATTATTAGAAGAAGGGGGGAGGGGGCTTTTTACACATTTAAGCCATTAAATAGGAATTCAAAAATTATTAACTCCATTAAAGATATAAAAAAAATATTTTCCCAAAAATTGGTTTGAAACACAAATCTAGGAAATTTCTCTTTCGCTCAGTTTTACAGGTTAATCTAATTTAGTAATTTATTTTTATTTTTTTATTCTTTGTGAAGGAAATTTATCTAGATACGATTATCAAGAGAATCTTGATTTACTTATCGAAAAAATGACAAGTTATTCAAAACGTATCTAGGCCATAAATACTGTTCTCAGAAAAAAAGTCCCCGGAATAAAACCTCCAGATATTTTCAAATTCTTTTAAAAATTTGACGTTTTCCTTATTTAAATATACTTATTCACTATTTTATAATCTAAAATAGGACCGATTATCATTTACATTAAACTTGTGATTTACTGAAACTTGGGAGCGGCTGTGGAGTAATCTGAATAATACCACGCGTATATTCCATGGGACTTTTTTGACGCAAAGACGTTTTTATCCGGATATCACATAGCACAAGCTAGAACACTTGTCTTTTATGATACGGGTTAAGGGTTCACTTCACGTTCTAAGTGATAAAAATATATATTAATATATATATTTTTTTAATGTTAAAAATATTTTTAAATTATAATAGATAACGATTAATTTAGAAAAATAGAGAATTACAATATCAATGAGTCCATTATGCTTTTTTATGTCTTCGACATCTGAGGCCAGATAGATTAATTTAAATTAATTTTCATCTGACTGTCTGGAATCCGAATCCACACCCCTTGGGCTTTGAGTTTATCAATAATTCATTAAGTTAATACAAAAATAAAAATAATCATAAATATCATCTTATTTTGAGTATTTAGCAGGGTTTTTATTTTTACTTTCTCTTACCTACATGTAGGCCTATATAGATAGAGAAAGTATTAGATTTATGTCAAAAATTCGATGTTGAAATTTTGATGGATATACACGTTTTGAGGTTCCCCGAATCCTAAATCCAAAAAAGTGGTTTTCGGTCTGTCTCTGTGTGTGTGTCTGGGATCAAAATATCTCAAGAATTAAAAATGCTAGGAGGTTGAAATTTTATATTTAAAGTTAGCCACCCCCTGGCACGTGACACGAAGCTTTTGAACAAAATCACCCAATGAGTACTAGTACTTTACTGATGTACTTTTTCAGTTTTTTTCGATTTTCTCAAAATTCGCTCTTATGATTTTGATTAAAATTCAAAAATCCATTATTTTTTAGATGTCCTTCAAAAGGTATATTCTCATTTTGCCATTGAAATCTTCTGAAGACCACTTTACTCTTATACTTTATAGAAATGATAGGTGAAATGGTAACAAAATATAAATTCGATGTTGAAAATATTTATATTTTCCCATGTTTATAAATTTTATATCCTGAATTAAAATGTGTCGTATTGTCAGAAACTAAATATATGTTGACACAAAAATCTAAGGGTAAGAGAAAAATTTGTGCTTTGCGTTAGTCACACCAGATTTTTACTTTCTCTTACCTCTATATATGTTAATATATATAGAGAGAGAAAGTATTGCGATCATGTCAAAAATTCGATGTCGAGATTTTGATGGATATACATGTTTTGAGGTCCCCTGAGTCCAAAAAGTGGGTCCCGCAAATTGGTCTGTGTGTGTGTGTGTGTGTGTGTGTGTGTGTGTGTGTGTGTGCTGTATGTGTGGACAGATTTTTAGCATGAAGGAATTGAGCTACCGGATTGAAATTTTATATTTAACTTAGGTACCTTCCCACACGCTCAAAATAAGCTTTTGAACAAAATCGGCCAAAAAGTACTAGTACTTTACTGATGTACTTTTTCAGTTTTTTTCGATTTTCTCAAAATTCCCTCCAAGGGTTTTTTTTTAAATTCAAAAATCAATTATTTTTTAGATGCTCTTTAAAATGTATATTCTCATTTTGCCGTTGAAATCTTCTGAGACCACTTTACTCTTGTTCTTTTAGCATGAAGGAATTGAGCTACCGGATTGAAATTTTATATTTAACTTAGGTACCTTCCCACACGCTCAAAATAAGCTTTTGAACAAAATCGGCCAAAAAGTACTAGTACTTTACTGATGTACTTTTTCAGTTTTTTTCGATTTTCTCAAAATTCCCTCCAAGGATTTTTTTAAAATTCAAAAATCAATTATTTTTTAGATGCTCTTTAAAATGTATATTCTCATTTTGCGTTGAAATCTTCTGGAGACCACTTTACTCTTGTTCTTCATAGGAAAGATAGAAATGGTTGCATGGTAACGGAATTTAAATCTTTTTCTTTTTATTAGATTAAAAATCAATTATTATTTAAATTCCCATTTATTTGTGTCTTTAATTGCTTAGGAGAAAACATATATATATCTCTCTCTCCACTTGCAAACATTATCGCCTGTCTCTCCGCCTTCTCTCATAGGCCTAATGTTAATTTCCTATAGGGATTTGTATGTTAATTTCGATTCAAAAGGGGGTCCCCTTTGAAACTTTTTAGGCATTTAAAATTTTTTTTTCCAATTTTCCAATTCTTATGAAATTTTGTATTTATTTACGATTCTCTATTGTGTATAAAATGTCCAAATATGAGATTAAAATTTTTAAAAATAACCATAGTTTATTTCAAGCAGCAACATTTAAAATCCAAGTTTGAAACTAAGGTGCTATCGGAAACTAAATATATCTCGACACAAAAATCTGGTGTGACCAGCACAGTGGAACTTTCTCTACCGAAGGGTAAGAGAAAGTTGTGTGCTTGCGCCAGTCACACCAGATTTTTATTTTTAATTTCTTAAACATAATTTTAATTAAGACCAAATATATTTCATCTGAACAAACAAAATAAAATGAGTTATAAAAAAAATTAGGGCATTTGTAGATGAAATTCTCAATTATTTATTTAAGCATTTATGCATACAAAAAATGATAGATATAATTAGTATCAAATTATTTTCTCAAAATTAATTGATAATCTAATTAATAGCCTATTACTAATAAATATAATGAAAAAATATACTATATTCAAATAGTCGTTAATTACTCCTATCAACGATGCATTTTTTTTTCACTCTCCATAAGTAACATCCATAAGTTTACAAATATAATTATTGCATTGGTCAAACGCCGATTTTTCCGATGGTTTTTTTTCTCTACTAAGCTTGCATGTTAGCCCAGCAATTACAGCTTTAGACGCTCGCATGCTCTATAATAATTCAATTAAATCACTGACAAAAAAAAAAAAAAATTGAAGAGTTGGGAGTGCGGGAGAGGGAGTGGGGGGGGAGGGAATTGGAGTCATAAATCGGTCTTGGAGGCTAATTTGATGCTGTCGGGGTGTCTTGTGTTCGCCTCAAGGGATCCATTTATGTCTCATTTATTCACACACACACACAGAGTACAAGTCTCAACAACAAGTGGTCGATCCAACCAACACGAACGAACCTCACTTAATAATAATATTCACTAAACATTCTTTAGAGGAATATTATTAATTCTATATATAAAAGCAATGAAAATTAAACAACACCAATCAGCCATGAAACGAATTCAATTTCAACTTAAAAAAAAAGTTTAACAACTTCTTTCAAAAGAATTTTTATTAAAGTAGTGAATTGATTAGACGTAAAATCTAAGCACTTAATAAATGAATTAAGTTATTTATGTCGGTTGAGATTAGGATAAAATGATGTGTAAGCCTTATCGACTTTGAGCTATAATAACTTATTCTTCATCTCCCATATTTCGGGGTCGGCATAAAGAGAAAACGAGAATAATCAAGCCCGTTGCAGAGCTGGCACTTGAAGGAGAAAAGGCAATTATTGGCCATAGAAGGAAGAGAAGTGTCAAGTTTAGCTCGGGTAACTCGTGATTTTCAAGATATGAGCCCTTGAATGGCTATATCTTATTAACCAGTGTTTTGTCTTTTTTTTTTTTATTTAAATCATTTAGAAATAAATAGCTATTATTTTTATAATTTTTTTTCTAAAACACCTTCAAATGTCAAAAGAAATATTCCAACATAGTAAGATTTTTGTAAAATGTGTCAAATAATTATATTCAAAAAAATCTGGTGTGAATGTCGCAAAAGATTTTTGTGTCGACATATATTTAGTTTCCAACAGTAGGGTACAATTGAATTCAATATGTAAAATTTATAAACGTGGGAAAATATGTATATTTTGTTACCATGGCAAACATTTCACCTATCTTTCCTATAAAGTAAAGTGATCTTCAGAAGATTTCAATGGCTAAATGAGAATATACATTTCAAAGAGCATCTAAAAAATAATTGATTTTTGAATTTTAAACAAAATCGTTGGAGCGAATTTAGAGAAAATCGAAAAAAAAAAAACTGAAGAAGTACATCAGTAAAGTACTAGTACTCTTTGGTCGATTTTGTTCAAAAGCTTCGTGTCATGTCCCATTGGGGGTGCCTAACTTAAATATAAAATGTCAACCTCCGAACTCTTTTCGTTCTTGAGATATTTTGTTCACAGACACAGAGAGAGAGAGAGAGAGACAGACCATCTCGCGAAAAGCACTTTTTTGGATTCAAGGGACTTCAAAAAGTGTATATCCATCAAAATCTCGACATCGAATGATGAAATGAATCCAATACTTTCTCTCTATAAATATTAACATATCAATATATAGAGATAAGAGAAAGTAAAAAGATGTTTTGTTAATATATAGAAATTAAAAAAAAAAATTTTTTTAAGTTGCCAAATATCTATCAGCTTTGCAGCCAAAAATTTTAAGTTGGAGATGAAATGTTCCATTTCAGAAGCAGTTATCAATAAAATGATTAGAAAAATATTTATTTAATTGAAATATTGATATAACCTGAATATTTTATTAGGACCTAACAGAAAAAGATAAGAAATTCTAATAGATCTAAAAATTTATTCGTCTACTTGATTCATAGGGTAGCCACGGGGATTTGGGGTTCAAACCCCCCCATTGGACCCAAGCCATGACTAGATATTTAAGCTCTATAATACAAAACACTCTCTCTCTATATATATATTTCATATATAGTAAGAGAAAGTAAAATATAATAATTTTCTCTAGCTTAAAAAAAAAAAATTAAATAAAACCAAAAAATTCTAGAAAATTCTGAATTTTCCCATTGAAAAGAATGTTTTGTTGTTTATAAAAATTAAAGCGCTTAAAATTGATTAAATCTCGCAAATGAAAAATAATAAAAATTATTATATAAATAAATTTTTTATTTTTTTCTTAAAGAGATCTGAGATAGGAGTCTGGTCAAGAGTAACAGATAGAATGAACACCTTCGTATTTTAGGCCCATATACGTAAAATTAAGAGTGCATTACCTGGTATTTATTGCATGATACGAGTTGATTGAAAAATTGCGGCACTTAATTAAGAAAGGGCGGACCCGAACCACCTCGAGGGGGGTCCAGGGGGGCCAGCCTATATTTCACTAGACGCCTTATACTGCCCTATTAGTCGGGGGGGGAGAAATGATCCTAAACCCCCCCCATCAAAAATTTCTGGCTACGCTATGACTGTTGCATATTGTTTTACCTAACTTCAGTTATCCTCTAGAAAATGTCCAATTTTCTTATCATAAGTGACTGAATTATTGTCTATCATTTATGTTCCATAGGAATTAAGATCTTAAGTAATAAAGAAAAATTCATAATGAGGCAAGTCGAATGTCGCAGCCAATTCCTAATCGGATTGGCATTAGAGGAAAAAGATAAAAGAGATGATTGTTCGATTGACATCTACTGTTCTGTTTGAATGTAACCTATCAGGTTCAGGTTCAGGTCTACATGGGCCTTAATCGATTCATCTTGATAACTCTGGGCGAGGTCCAACCATCAAACATTTACCATTAGAACAGAACATTAGAAAGATAAGCCTTGTTTCAATAGAATTCTTCTATACAGAGTATTTACTCTACACCCCACAGGCTTTCATTGTATTCAAGACCGTCATATGGCTATATCTTCATTAAATATTCCCTTGGAAGAATATTTTTTATGATGACTTCTAAAGTAATCTATTTTGATATAGATTGTAGATTCAAGACCAGGGAGAGTTTCTGTCGTCGTCCATTTAATTATTTTGGTGATGAAAAAATGAAATAAAATTTTTTACAGTAATTGAAGTTTGTATTATGATGGTTCAAACCAGAACCGAATAATCAGCATTTGATAAAAATTTTTATTAAATTAATGAAATAATATTCTTTTGGAATACCTCCTTCTTGCCTTCCAAAAATTTTTTACTATAAGTAGAATGATGTTCTATAAAGGAAAGGATGATTCATTTTTTAAAAACTAAACTATTGTTTTCTTATAATTAGGAGAATTTACAGTTATTTAATCAATTAAAATAATTAATTTTTTATGTCAATTTACTTTCAATTTATTCACAAGTTTATGGGAATTTTGTTACAGAAAATGTCCTGAAGGGTTCTGGGCTCACTATTTTAGAGGAGCGCGTAAAAAAAAAAAGTAAAAACTTGGAGAATAAAATGGCATTTTCTTCAAGTGTGATGTAAAATTGGAAAGCAAGAGATTGGTTTTTGATATTTATTTTAATTTTTTTTTATATTTAATTGTTCATCTGATAGTTGGAGTGAAGAATATAATAATTTTCTGCAAAGGTCTTAGGGAAATGTCAACTAGACACTTAGACAACCGATAAGGAGAGAAGAATAGAGCCGAGCTTCTTATCTATCTATATGGAATGGTATAAGAAGAAAGCTCTGGAGCTGGAGCGCGTGGCTCTCGCTCTTCCTGAAGTGATCTCATCAAAAACCAACGAGAATGAAGTGTTCAGGGAAGAAAAAATAAATTGATAAAAATAAATGAATTTCCTAAATTACTGTATTTCATTAAGGACTGTTGCGATACCAAATGGCTTAAATAAGAATGCCTGGACCCCAATATGTATATTAATCAATAACGGATATCGTCAAAGTCTTATATGGCCTGATTTGCCGAAATTGTTGTGTGAATGTGTTACACATATATGTGAGTGTGAGTGTGAATAAGAAAAAAGTTTTTTTTTTTTTTTAAGGACTGTTGAATTTTAATTAATTATTATAATCAATCAAAAAAACACCTAGTCATAGAAAAAAAATTATTATTAATCTAAATATGATTAGAGTTAGATGAAAAAAAAAACACCTCTACTTCAACTTCATGAAGGATTGTATTTGGCAACACGGTAAAATTCAACATGAAATCGGGACATTAAGATTCGATTCATCTGGAGGGGGATGAAAGAAATAGAAAAAAAAAAATGTTAAAAAAATTGGAAAGGAAAATTTGATAAACGCCGGCAACGCGTGTGGAACAAAAGGCGTTTAATCCGTTTTGTGATCCAATCTATCTAGAACACTTTGATGTCATTCGCCTGCATGGGAAGATCAAATCAAAGGGAAAAAAATCAGAAATCAGCATGACTTTCTTACAAAATATATAAAAAAAAAATTTGATTTAATTACGTTTAGACGAAGAATTGACAAGTGGGCTATTTATTGACATTCTTAATAAAAAAATATTTTCATACATTAAAAGGCTTTTCTATTAAAATATGTTTTATATGTTGTGGATTTCCATAGACAAAGAGACGATCTTGTTCTCATTGCCCTTGTGTTTTTTTTAAACCACAAATATTAAACTGTCAAATCAAGAGATGTTGAATGAATTTCAGATACGAATATTGTACACTCAGTTTATTAAATATGAAAACTCATTAATATTTAATGATATGCTGTAAAAACAATTTCCGATCAAGCCGGTGGGCCTGGCCGAAGAGAACAGTCAACAAGATAGTTAAAGTTACGAGACGCCAAGAGCTACTGGACACCAAACGGGAAATAGTCTTAACGAACGACGATATTCAAGGGTAATTTCAATATTATTCTAATAAATAAAGATATTCAATGTATAGAATATATAAATGTAAGCAGATTATAAATTTTTCCTTTAGTACAACCGGCGCCACAAGTGCTCGAGAGTGGAGCCTTGAGGTTAGGCACCCGAAATGCTTAGCCGTCGAAAGTGTTGTCTTAAAAGAGCTTTTCCTCTTAAGGTGCGCGTCTCGAAAAGCCATTAGATCACGATTGACTACCGAGTTACTCGAGGCGGCAAGAGATGGCGTTAGTTTTTCCCATAGGAATACAAAGGATTAATTCCATTTCATTTTAAAGTTTCCAGCTAATTAATTAAGGGCAAAAAATTAATTATTTTTTAACACAATGATTACTAATTTAATTATCTATAAGATATAGAGCGGATTTTTTTAAAATATCTTTTATTTAATGCGATTATTCTAAAAAAAAAATTATTTTTTCGAAAATCAAAAAAAGGGCTTCCATAAGTTTTAGATATTTTAAATAGCTTTAATTTAAAAAAAATTTGAGGTCGATAGCTACAAAATTGTGGCCAAAATTAGAACCCCGAGAAGTGCACCTTAAGATGCATTAAAAAAAGATTTATTTTATTATTATTATTTTTTTTTTTAATTGGGTCTACCAAAGACTAATTCAAGGCTCCACTCTCGAGCACATCAGGCACGTGTTGTGGCGCCTACTGTACCACCTTATCTTACAAGATAAGTAACCTCGACCTGTGCTATCTACTATTTAACAATTTTGTATGTAGAGTATAAAGTGGATTTTAATGTTCTATTAGGCCTCTAGGTGTTATTTAAATGTCCCCCCCCCCCTCCATTTTTGTTTTATAAAAAGTACGAAAACCATATTTTAAAATAATTAGACAATTATTTAATTGGGGGCACACAGTTAATAAATGAGGCATTCCAAGTCAGATATAAATATTTAGACCTGAATTTCCTGAAATTTTTTATCCCAAAATTAAAACTCCTTCTTTATTTCATATTATCAAAAATTTATTTAAAGAAAATCTCCCATGATTTCCGATCATAGTGTGTGGAATTATGTTTATACCTACAAAATTAATCTTTAACAAGTATTTTCTATGAACATAAAATTTTTATATGTTTGAGCGAATGGTGTGAAAATTTTTAAAGAGTTAATAAAAAAATCCAAAGTACTTGAGTTCAATCAAGAAATATAAAATATTTTATTATAACTTCATACCTATAAGTATATTATTAATAGCTTAGAGTATATTATAAAAGTTTCCCAGGCTAACTGTTTTGATAATTAATCTAAATGAATCATTTTTTTTTTAGAATATAAATAATTCAACTGATTAATAATATTTCTAACAAAAAAAAAATATATATATTAATGAAACATTCTATTTTAATAAATGAATAAATAAATCCGGGCATTTGTTTATTCGATTACGTCATCGGTAGTCGCAACGTCAGGTGAATACAAACTAGAGAGAGAGCCTATGGAGGGGGAAAATCAAGGAAGAGCGGCGGAACATCCTGATGATGTATGGGATCAAATGTAGCGCTTAGGAGCCATTACATCAAACAGCTCAAATATCGAGGTCCAGGGGCCACGATACTCATCTCCGAAGATGGATGGCTCGTCACCGACTGTGACATTAATCAAACACAGTATCCACTTCTTTTTTTTTTTTTTAATCACAATTTTAAGGACATTATGCATCAGCATAATAAAATATTAGAAAAATTAGTAATAAATATTAAATTCTGCTTAATGGCTGAAATGATCTGGGTCCAAACCAGTGACAAAATCAACTGAATATGCTTGTCAGGAGGGTTTTGGAATATTAAAATTATTGAAGACAATCCTTTACATAAAATTCGCTATGTGAAAAAAATCACTTCCATGGAAAATTTCTGGTTTTTCAATTAATTATATTCAAAATTTATGTGAAAACTGATTGAGAATCGAGAAGAAAATTTTTTAAGAAAACTATATAATGATGACAGTAATGAGGGAGATTAAATTTAGGAAATTTTTTAGGCAATAGTTCAAATCTTTATTTTTATCTTTTTAATATTATTTTAGATTGATTGACTTTTTTTAGAGAGAAAAGTTTTAGGATATATCATCCAATTATGGTAGAAGCCAAATAAAGGGAAGTCCGGAAATACATAACATATTAATACTTTTACATTGAATTAGGGAAATAGGGTATCGGATTCTACAAAGAAGATCCCAGTTCAAACCCTGGGCGTGCGGGATTTTTCATTAAATAAAAATATTTATTTAATGCAGGCACTGGATTGGAATATTGGATCTCACCACAATAACCCCCAGGCAACTTTACGAGGAGAGGGAGTTGCTGGGACATTCCGTCCTGTGGAAGGGACGTAAAGAAGGTTCCCTCTCAGTGAAGCATTCTTCGAAAGGAGTAGGCCCCGTGCTGAGGGAGTCCCTCCTCAAACTAGGACATCCTCCAGAGCATAGAAGAGGTTAGATAAAAGGAACCGGGTGGAATCAGAAATAAGGATTAGTTCACTAGCTAGAAACGAACGAAGGAGGAGGAGTTAGAGATAGAAAATAAAGTAACTTCACGGGGTGCCGGTAGATGGCTACGGCCAGAGGCCAATTGGATTTAAGATGTGTGTCTTATGTTTAGGAGGGGGGGAGGGGGTTCCCTCTTTCCCACTGTTGTTATTTGCAAGATCCTGCAGTGCGAGATTGAGACAATGAAAGGTGTACCATTAAAGCGAATGACAAAGGCATATACTCCTCTAATATAATATTTTTAAATATCCAAAATGGTCAGATTTATTAACTATAAAATAATAAATATTTATTGCTAGTAATATTTAATTCAATTCAATTATTACAAGGTAAGCTATAACAATGTTGTTGTTGTTAGAAGTATGATTCATTCAAAGAAATTTTTAAATTTATATATTATATTGTTCCTCATGATGCGATTAAAATCATTTATTACCCCTCTAACAGAAGACTAATTACAACAATATTTATTTTTCCGATCATCGATGAAAATGAATTGTTTAAATAGTGATTTCTAAATAAATAAATAATAAAAAATAAAATAGATTTATGACTTGGTGAAAAGGTTAATGATGATATGTGCCCATGTATGTGTGTATGTGTGTGTGATCTATTGATGAAACGAGTGCACAAAGCGCACAATCGATCATTAATTGTTTTCCCAAGAGAGGAGCCTCTGCTCTTGTATAGTTTGGGGCCTTGGGCCGATGTATGGGAATTCAAAGTCCATGTGGAGGTGAGTACCTCTGTGTGAGTGGGTACTTCTTTGATCCTCCCGAACTGAGCGGCAATCATAAAAAAAAAAAAATAAAAATAAAAAAATTGAAAGCCATTGCCGCGTCATTTTATTGGAAAGCCATTCTATCTCCTCTCAATTCCTTATATAGGGCGATCAACTGGTGTCAAAAATGATTTTGCATAAAAAAAATACACTTGCGATTAAAATATTTTTACTTTTTATACTGGATATTTGATGATATCATCAATAAAGAATTAGCGAGCATTAAAATTATGTTTAATTATAGGATTTGTAAAAAATATCATTATACTATAATATAAAGTGCTAGCGACTGACTTCCTGTCCCTGTATGTGCCTGTCAGGGCGCTGATTGGCTAGAGTTACAGGAAGTGGAGCGGGAGAGGTAAATTTAAAATTTAAGTCAGAGAGGGAAATTTGAAACTTTAAAATTTTGCAATTGCTCGCCGAGGGCGAGAAAGGGGGTTCAGGGGCGGAGCTTCCTGGAAGTGGTATAGCCTGCCTTCGGAGGGACCACTTGTTATATAATAATTTGTTGTATTAACAGTATCCAAGTTTTAATAAATATTTTAAATTTATTAAAAATTTATTGGGTAAAAATTCAGGCTTTAGGGGTAAAAATTATTATTTTTTAAAAATAATGTTTGAAAAATTTGCACTAAAAATTGGAAATGATGGTTAAGAACCTA
Source organism: Euborellia annulipes (assembly GCA_023213315.1). Taxonomy (NCBI): domain Eukaryota; kingdom Metazoa; phylum Arthropoda; class Insecta; order Dermaptera; family Anisolabididae; genus Euborellia; species Euborellia annulipes. Next base: position 112,439 of record JAKCPI010012826.1, on the reverse strand, counting down.
AGAGGAATGTCCCTCCTATCCCAAATCGTTTTGAATTGTCAAATTTCATTATAAATAGTAAATCTTTTCTAATCAAAATTTTGTTAAGGCCAAGAATAAAGAAAGTAAGAAAAAAAAATAATTTGTTGACATTTTTTTTAATCTTAGGCCAAATAGACTTTAACACTAGTCATCATTTTTAAATACGATATATGTGGGGCTCAAGGATTATTTAATTTTACCATTTGGTATCCAAATGAATTAAATATTCATCGAACTGTCTGGAATCCGAATCCATTGGTTTTAAGATTTGTCAACACCAAACTCTCGGTCAAATTGGGGGAAGAGGTGACCTAAATATAAATCAAAAATATTGCTTATATTTTTTTCTAAGCATTTTGATACAGACTTCAGGTCAATATTTATATCAATGTCTCATTTTCTCTCATTGAGTAATTCCCGGCCATAATTACTGCTAAGTACATTATTTTAATTAAATGATTATTTGGAAGAAAATTTGCAGATTCTTAAAGAATTCACTTAGAGTCAGTTCTTTTTTTTATTATTTTAATTTTATGGCACATTTTTTTACCTTTTGACCTCTTCTCTATTTTTCGGTCTAATCCTGAATTTTAATGTATTTTATTATATTTTACAAGGTCGAGAGGTTCCGAGAGTCTCATGCGGTCAGTGGAATCTTAGATTATGAATATAATTATAGATGATTTTTTTTTCAGCACTTTTCAAAGCCGTCCTAAAGAAAATTATATGATTAAATGTAATAAAGTGAAGTTTTTGGCATCAAATCAGAGAATTCGTCTTGCAGACATTTCCTTAACAAGCAAATGTTGAGTTTTTATTATTTTTAGAAAAGTTATGTTAATAATAGGCAAATGGTATGTAAATAAATATAATTTTTTATTTTATTTTGCAATGTTTGGTAATGAAGATTGTTCGCATTAATTTCCTGGTTTATTTTATTCATGACTGGGTTTCAAATGGAATCATGTAAACATTTTTTTGCATCTCGCTTTTTTCATTTTTGCAACGAATTTTTCTCTAAAACTGCCTTAAGTTTAATTAAAATTTAAAAAAGTTAAAAGAAATTCTAATTTAGCTTATACTTTTCTGAAGGTATAAGAGAAAGAATATAATAGTAACATAGTAACAAATATCAAAAAAAAAAAGAAATTTTTATTTATTGAATTTTTGACGGTTCATCACTAACAAATGACGTCAGTGACTTCAAATTCAGGTCGGTTGAGGAGAAACATCGCGTAAAGAAACGTTTTGATCCAGTGTGAAACACGCCTTGCATCACAAGTGATGCCGATGATGATGAGCATAAGAAAAAAAATCGGAAATCAATTTGGTCCAGATCTAGGGGGAGGGTCACATCACACTTGAGCCGGCAAAACATGAAAGGATACCTTCTAATAATTGTTAAGGATTTGTCGGAAATTCGAAATTTTTCTAAATCCTTTGGTAATGATTCAAATGAGTTTCAATAAAAATAAATTACTAGATTAGAATTGCGGATCCAAAATAGGACTCAATACATTTGTATTTTTTAAGTCAAAACCAGACCGTCAGATTAAAATATAAATAAAAAGAAAAAAATGCCATTAATGGTATGCAAAGCTTAGGCAACTAATGGTTGCTATCTACGTACTAACTACTTTTTTTCTTTAGTATTTTCGGCATCTTAAGTCATATAGACTTTTAACGATATTATTTAAATTCGATATATATTTATTTATACCATTTGGTATTCAAATGATTTAAGGTGCGCGTCTCGGGGTGCTAATTTTGGGAGTTTCCAGCTGCCACAATTTTGAAGCTATCGACCTCAAACTTTTTAAAAATTAAAGCTATTTAAAATATCTACAACTTATAGAAGCCCTTTTTTTGATTTTCGAAAAAATATTTTTTTTTTTAGATTAATCGCATTAAATAAAAGATATTTTTAAAAAAATCGCTCTATAACTTATAGATAATTAAATTAGTAATCATTGTGTTAAAAAACAATTAATTTTTTACCCTTAATTAATTAGCTAGAATCTTTCAAATGAAATGGAATAAATCCCTTGTATTCCTATAGGAAAAACTAATGCCGCCTAGAGTAACTCGGTAGTCAATCGTCTTCTAACGGCTTTTCGAGACGCGGACCTTAAATAAATTTATCGGACTGTCTGGGATCCGAACACGCACCCCCGTAGCCTTCAAGACTATTATTATTGATATTTGTCAACAACTCTAGCCTCTCGGCCACGTGGGGGGGGGGGCACTTACTACATTTGAGTTTTTGAATATAATATAAAAATATATTAGAAAAAAAAAATAAGATGAATGAAATATTTTTTCCTGCGAATTATGTGCCTACATGTCAAGAATTTCGTACTTATTGAATGTCGTGGAGTTATTTACTATTAAATAATTAGTTTACAATAATGTTTTCTCGAAGTTAGTTTAGTAATAAAACGAAATATTTTAATAAATAAGCGAAGCGTGAGCTCTTACTCCTCTCTATTTGAATTCTTTTAAAAAGATGTTATGGTGGGGGACCACACCTCATTTTTTTTTTTAAATTTAATATAATGTAAAAAGGCGAGATTTCAATACCAATAGAGGCCCTGCCCCTCTCCTTCCAACCACGTGTTGGCTGTCCATTGGGCGTCTCTCTGTCTGACAGCTAAAAGCCAACATTTCAGGTGCAAACTCGGCTCCGATTTCACATCCATTTGGGGGCAGACTTAAAACACTCTATGATTATCTTTTAGAGGTAGCCTTTCTGAAGAGTGTAGGGCGAGGGGGGTATTTTGACCCCACTGGTCTTTCGTGACCTCCACGTCCGGGTGGTCCTTTTGACAATCGCAGCCTTCGTGACCTCCCCCTATTCTTCTTGCTCTTATGACCTCCCCCATACCATAACTATACCCCACCTCCTTCAGAAGAAGAATAACTAGACTAGATATAAACCCGCAATTGAACAATACCGGCAGATTCAAGAAGAAACATAATAGCAGATCAAACAATAGTTTTTCTTCTTTCAAAAATGGTTTTAAAATTTTTTTTATTTCATTTTATTCTTTAAAAAATTAATTCTACAGGTATTCTTTGCCTATCGTGGTGTAAGGAATTATATATATATTATTTTAAAATAGATTTTATTGGTCAAATTGACGATAATATAAATAAATAAGCTACATCAACATATGAATATGAAATCTGTTATTATTTTCTCTTACCTATATATGTTAATATATAGAGAGAAAAGTATTGGTTTCATGTCAAAAATTCAATGTCGTGATTTTGATGGATATACACGTTTTGAGGTCCCCTGAGTTCAAAAAAGTGGTTTTTGCAACATAGTCAGTCTGTGTTCAATTTAAAGCATGAAGGAATTGAGCTAGGAGGCTGAAATTTTATATTTAAGTTAGGCGCGTTAGGCTGATGAGTGAAAATAAGGTTTCGATCAATCAAGATCAGCCAAAAATACTAGTACTTAGTTTTTCAGATTTTTTTGGATTTTCTCCAAATTTGCTCCAACGATTTTGATTGAAATTCAAAAATTAATTATTTTTTAGATGCTCTTTAAAATGTATATTCTCATTTTGCCCTTGAATTCTTATAAAGCACACTTTACTCTGGTATGTCGTAGTAAAGATAAAAGAAATGGTTGTCATGGTAACAAAATATAAATATTTTTATGTTTATAAATTTGAATTCAAATGTATCGTACTGTCGGAAACGAAATATGTGTTGACATATAAAATATGGTGTGAAAAGCATAAAACCAGTCACACCAGATTTTATTATAATTTTTTTGAATTAATTGTAGGGAATTGTCTTTCTGGGTTATTTCAAACCTACTTTTAAATTAAAAATCTGGTGTGACTGGCGCACAGCACACAACTTTCTCTTACCTTCGGTAATCGAAAGTTGTGTACTGTGCTTGTCACACCAGATTTTTTGTGTCGACATGTATTTAGTTTCCGACAGTATGGTACATTCGATTTTCAAGATGTAAAATTTATAAGTATGGCAAAATGTTTATATTTTGTTACCATGGCAACCATTTCTCCTATCTTTTCTATGGAGTACAAGAGTAAAGTGGTCTTCAGAAGATTTCAATCACAAAATGAGAATATACATTTTAAAGAGAATCTAAAAAATAATTGATTTTTGAATTTAAAAAAAAATCGTTGGAGCAAATTTTGAGAAAATCGAAAAAAACTGAAAAACTACATCAGTAAAGTACTAGTACTTTTGGGCCGATTTTGTTCAAAAGCTTCGTGTCACGTCCCATGGGGGTGCCTAACTTAAATATAAAATTTCAACCTTCTAGCTCTTTTCGTTCTTGAGATATTTTGTTCACAGACACACACACACACAGACACACAGACAGACAGACCATGTCGCGAAAACCACTTTTTTGGATTCAGGGGACCTCAAAACGTGAAGATCCATCAAAATCTCGACATCGAATTTTTGACATGAAACCAATACTTTCTCTCTCTATATATTAACATATATATAGAGGTACGAGAAAGTAAAAAACGATCTCTTTTCCAAATGAAACAATGCAAGGTGTAATTAAGCATGTTTTCTTGTATTTCTTACTTGTCCCGCATAGTGTTAAATAAAACTTTTTTTTTAGTTCGAATAATTAATACATTAGAATGATGATTTGAAATTAACAATCTTAATAGCATAAAGGTTTTATTTACGAATATAAAATTTACAATGTGATTGCATGTTAAAATGATAAAAAGAATAGATGGTCAAATCTAGTTTGTTGGGTGCGATTAAGATATTTACTAACAGGTAGAAATAATATAATTATTTAAATTTCACTAATAAAAAAAAAAGAAAGGCTTTAATGAATGGAAAGCAACTTTGAATAAGTTTTTATGAGCTTTTATCGGGCTCCCAACAAATTTAAAAATGGTTATATATTATACTAATTCTATCTTTATTGATATATATATTAATTAATCCAATCTTTCTTAAAGAGTAGATAATTATTTCGACCATCAGCATATTTAAAAGTTGTTTATTTTATTTTCTATTAATATACATATAATTAATGGCTGCATTTTCACTTAGAAGTCTTTTAAAAGCATTTTATTCATCCTCCTATTATGATTATGTAAATATTTTTAATTAAAAAAATTTGAATGTTATTAATGGCCATAAATCGTTTAAATTAATTGAAAATTAAAGGTATAATTATCTTTAATAACGTTATTGACTTAAAATTGAAAAGGAATTTGTTTTTTTCTAATTAAGATGTTAAAAAATATTAAAAATTTTTTTTTTTGATATATTATAGAAGCGAATATATGATACTATAATAAATTTCAAGATATGGAATTATTCATAAAAATATTAAAATATTTAAAAAGGAGTTTCAAAAATCAATTTTAATGATGTGATGTTGGGAGTGTTGCCTGAATAAAAGGGGCTGAATATAATATGAATTGGTAATATTTCAATCAAAATAGTATTTTTTGAGACAATTACATCAGCTCTGGTTGACTTCAAGGCTCTACTAGAGAGTAGAGTGGTGGCGGTTAATATTGAAACTGACTGTACAATGCTCGTTATAAGTAGGCCTATATATAGTTAAGATTAGAATAAGTATATAGGGCCTATAAGATTTGAAAAATAGATGAAATATTGAACTGGTTAAAATATTCTGATCTAAGTATTTGAAATACAAAATACAAAAAAAAAAATATCTGGTGTGACTGGCGCACAGCACACAAAATAGATATTTGCATCCCGAAATAAATATAAAATTTCATAATTGGAAAAAAAATTGTTAATGTGTAAAACGTTCATATGTTTAAATCGAAATTAACATGCAAATTCGCATAGGGATTTAACTTTGGCTTTATGGAAGGAAGAGTCGAAAAGTGATTTGAAAAATGTGAAATCTTTCCTATGAAGTACAAGAGTAAAGTATGGTTCAAATCACTTTAAGGGCAAAACGAGAATATACATTTTAAAGAGCATTTAGAAAATAACTGATTTTTTGAATTTTAATTAAAATCGTTGGAGCGAATTTTGAGAAAATCTAAAAAAACTGAAAAAGTACATCAGTAAAGTACTACCTAGTACTTTTTGGCCGATTTTGTTCAAAAGCTTATTTTGAGTGTCCGGGAGGGTACCTAACTTAAATATAAAATTTCAATCCAATAGCTCAATCCTTTCATGCTAAAAATCGATACACACAGTCAAATTTGCTGAAACCGCTTTTTTGGACTCAGGGGACCTCAAAACATGAATATCCATCAAAATCACGGAATCGAATTTTTGACATGATCGCAATACTTTCTTTATATATTTCATAAATAAAGTAAGAGAAAGGAAAAATTATTTGAAATATAAAGTATTTATTTATAGAATTCAAGTATTTGAAATACAAAATACAAATGTATTTCAATTACAATATTTGAAATAGTGTCCGGCCCTCTCTATAAGAATATTTAAATAAAAACCAAGTATACAAAGGATTTAATAATATCATACTAATTTTCTTTGTTCTAGTTAAAGTAGATTAAAGAGAGTAGTATCGTTTGAGAGGATTTTTAAGAATATAAATAGAGTAAGAGAAATGCAAAAGGTTAGAGAAGTAAATAAAATTAATAGTCATAGAGACAGACTCCCACACAAACGGAAAGTCTTAATAGTTTGACCAAAAGTTCTGGACGAAACGCAACGGACCGTTCAACTTTTGACGCTATAATTATATATATTGGAGATAAATTCCACCTTCGGTTGAGATGAGTGAAAAAAAAATCGAGTTGAAAATTATCAAAAGATGGGTGTAATTATATTAAAATAATTACACAGCTATATAAGTCTTTTAGAAGAAAAACAACATCAATAATATATTACAAGCAGCTACTTTAATAAACTATAAATAGAAAATAAATAGAATATGAAGTTTTAAATAAGTCATGATCAGTCAATATAAATCAGTAGGAAAAGGGAAGATAAAAATTCGTTTTATTTATTGATTTAATTGAAAAATTACTATTTAAGATAATCCATCATTTTCAATATTTTTATATCAGAAGTAACTAGTCACAAGTAGAAATTTATTCACGATAAATTAAAGAGAAGCAACATTTAACCTTATTAAAACAGAAAAATTATTTTTTGCTTTCTACCTAAATTATTATTTGAAATTTCTATCCGATCCCCGTTTATTTACCCGACTTGCTTTCGTGCACGAAGACACACACCTCAATCCCAACCGGCCTCTGGCCGTAGCCATATACCAGTACGCCGTGAAGTTACATTATTTCCTATCTCTAACTCCTCCTGCGTTAGTTTCTAGCTAGTGAACTAATCCTAATTTCTGGTTCCACCCGGTTCCTTTTATCCAATCTCTTCTATGCTAGGAAGGATGTCCTAGGAGGTACTGCTGCCTCAACACCGGCATGTGGCCTACTCCTATTAATTTTAATAAGCGAAAAAGGCCGGTATCGCCAGGAGACTCTCCACGGATCTGTCGATTTGTACTCAACATGCCCTTCTACTGGACCGCAGTGCCGCATTCTCTTATTTAAATTTGATAGATTGCTAAAAACACTTGATTTCAGTAGGCTAAAATTTAGATCAAATTTAAATAAGCGAATTAAAATTGTACTAACTTTTATTTTATAAATTTAAAAATTTGCTACTGATTTATTTGAAGGAAATAAATATTTTTAATTTTCTTTATTTTTTTATTTTATTTTATTATTTTTTTTTTTTTGAAAGTAGGCTGTCCCCCCCTCCCCCTGATTCAAATTCGTTCTGGCGCCCCTGATTTAATCATCAAAAACAAGAATGGTAAAAAGAGCCTTATAAAAAAAAATGTGAAATTAATTTTTGTTTAAATAAAGAGAACGCCTATAGATAGGCAACTCCTCGCTACTCGTAGTAGCACCAATTTTCTGGTTACCCATCTATCAATTGAAATAATCGGTAATAAAAAAGTAAAAATTTAAATTTATGTAATGCGATTGCTTAAATTAATTCATGGATATATTTTAATAACTAGATGCAATAATTTACCTTTTTAGTGAGAAATAACAAAAACTAGGTCCTCTAAAAAGGGGAAATAAAAAAATATATAGGCTTAATCTATTCTTCGCCGAGATGTTGACATCGTTAATATGAGACAAAATTTCAAGATTTAGCTATTAAATATAGTATTTCTTAAATTATTTGCTCAAAAATGGCAGTGGAATATAAAAAAATAACGAACCCCCAAATTGGGAACTCCTTCCAGGAAAAATCCGTCCGTATTCAAGGGTCAAAGGGGTCGATCTCAGTCGGTCTGGGAAATACTGATTCAATATTTTCATTAAAGACGCGATTTATTTATCGTTTCACACAAGAGTGGCTCCTTAGATCGACCGCCATTGGTGCGTAGGTGTTTGTGTGTTGGTGTGATTTATTTGCTTGAACAACGCCGGTGCTTTTGTATTATTTTCTCTAGAACGAAAAAAAAAATAAATAAATAATAATAAAACAACAAGCAATTTCGCTAAATTGCCATAAAAGGCAATTAATTTGTCGATTTTCAAAGTTGATTGGTGTAAAGGAATTTGAAGAATTGGGATTTAAGATGTTAATATTTATGATTATTAAAAGTCTTTTAAGTTTCGTCCAATTGACCGGACTCTGATAACTGAAGTACGTATATACCTTAATAAATAAATTCCAATTAGCTTAAAGCTTGTTCTTGTTTAAAAGATTAAATCAAAAGTTATTTAGAAAATATTTTATATAGATAAAAAGTAATTACATTTGAATTCAAGGGAAAAAATATTTTATGGAGTTTGTTGAAAGACAAGAAATCTAATCAGAGATTTTGTGATAAGAAGAAAAAAAAAACAAAAACACGGCTTCCGAATTTTTTGTACCTGGGAACCAAAGAAATTTTATTCTTACTTTAATTACTAAAATAATATGAAGTGATTAGAAATTTTTCTTTATATTTAAAAAATTTAGTTGGTTCTTTGATATAAAAATTGTTTTCAAAATTATTTTTAAATTTAAAAATTGCTGAAAATTTTTAGAAATTTTTATTATATAGAGATTATGTGAAGTTGTATTTAATTAAAATTGATTTTGTCCTCGAGCCTTGGTGTAGTCATAGGCGCCGGATCTGGGGGGGGGGCAAGGGTACATTGGATACCAAATGGCTTAAATAAATATGACCCCCCCCTCCCAACAGATATAACAAAACGTCACTTTTTTCAATGCTTTTCTATGGGTCAAAGGACACCGAGGAGACAAAACACAATTGAACATGATTCGACATCATTGAACAAAATGTTTTGCCATTGAGCGTTTTGCTCAATCGGTGTGCGTTGGCATTGGACAAAATGTTCTGCCATTAAGCCAACTCACACCGATTAGGCAAAAATGCTCAATGGCGAAACATTTTGTTCAATGGCAAAACAATTTGCTGAATGGCAAAACATTTTGTTCAATGGCAAAACATTTTTTTGCCTAATCGGTTGGCGTTGGCAATGAGCAAAAAACGTTTTGCTCTTGGACAAAACGGACACCCTATATAAATTATATTATATTTAGAGAGGAGTGAGAGCCACTTTTCTTAATGAAATTCAAAATAAAAAGGTTTAATTAAGTTATTTTCAAGTCAAGTGGGATAGGAAAATATTTCTTGTTGGGGCAACAAAAAAGGTCTAAAAGTTGTGATAGAAGAAAACGTTGGACCATCATAGGAAGGCCGCGAGGCTGGTATAGTCTACTTAATTTTAATTTAATCTATTTTTTAATTGTTTAAAGAAATTTCTTTTTTTTTACAGATAAGTTACAGCTATTTATTATTTTGTTAGTAAATAAAAAAATAATTAAACTTTAATTAAAAAAAAAAAAAAAAAAAAAAAAAATCAGTGTTAATTTTAGAGAGGAGGTTCTTTTAGAGATTTAGACAAATAACTTTGATTAAAGTTATTTTTGGGGGGAGGCGTGCGTCAGTCTCGGTCCAGTGCCTTCTGCGTTTCTCCTCCTCCTTAGCCAGGACAGACAGACAGACACTTATATCAACCAAGAATGCTTATGCATTCTCCAACTTGAGGGGTCCAGATCACAAAAACACACTATACACCTACTTAGAATGCAATCTTTTGTTTGTTTTGGTTAAAACCGGCTCTTCTTAACTTCGATAAGCAGGGTGAGGGTGAGGTGATCCACGTGCGAATGGAAATCAGAAAACATACAATAAAAAAAAAAAAAAAAACAGACGAGATATTCTAATTTTTAATGTTTGCTTTTGCTAGAAGAACGCAGTAATGTAAAAGAAGATAATGGCTTAATTCCTGAAGATTATAAGATGTATGTGCTGGAGATGAAATATAATGAGAGCCTATTAACCGAGAGAAGCCTAATAATCAAAAATTTACTTGCTTACACTTAACATAGCATTTTTACTAAATGATTACCAATAAAGATAAAAACTTTTTATAGTTATATAGTTTTTAACACCTATTTATTTGAATACTACTACTTTCTTAGTTTTATTCCCGCAGTGAGGGATCGGCGTAATGGTGACCGGAAGAAATAGAACAGGCCGGCCCGTCGCGCGTTCTGACGCCTGTTGAAAATATTGTAGGAAGGGACAGACATGTAAAGAACAGAAGTAGTGCAAGTCCCAGCTTGGGTAGCTCGTGGTCGCCATCCACGTATCCACAAGATGTGGGCCCCTGAGCGAAACAACTATTTATTTGAATATGAAATTAATATTCAACAATTCGGGCTTGACAAGCCAAAGGTTATTGAACAAATTTTATTGTATTAACAATGCTAGCAGAAGCTTTCAACATGATAACTACAAAATAAAGCCCTCGAGGCTTGGTGTAGGGGATAGCGTGCTAACCTCGTATACGAAAAGTCGCGGGTTCGGACCCAAGGCAGTCCAATGATTTTATTTAAGCTATTTGGATACCAAATGGCTTAAATAAGAATGCCTGGATCCCGAAAATACTGTGTGAATGTATGTGTGAGTGTGAGTGCGAATGAGAAAAAAGCGTGAGTGTTAAAAAAAAAAAACAATTTTGAGAAGAAAATGAGAATATACATTTTAAAGATCATCTAAAAAATAATTGATTTTTTGAATTTTAATCAAAATCGTTAATAAATATTATAACATTAACTCTGCAAACGAAAAACTTAAAAATATAATAAAATAAAAGTGTTTAATGAGGGATTTCAAATAACCTTAAGAATAGTATACATTTGTGAATTTAGTCTCAAAAGCTGTCAATGGATCGATTGTGTCAATTTCAAGCCTCGAGACAAAAATCAAAGAAATGAGAGATGGTTTTTAAGTTGTCTAGAGCAACGGTTCCCAACCTTTTTTGATGTGCCGTAAAAAAAAAAACGCTCTGGCCCAGTGTATACTAGGGTATACTGGGTATAAATGTGTGCTTGTATGTGTAAGTAAAATGGGTTGGTACAAAATTAGTTAAAAAAAAAATGATTTTATGGCTTTTACTTTGTATTAAGAACAAAAGCAATCTTAAAAACTATGAAAAAAGTCATTTTTTGAAGGATACTGAATAGCCTTAAATCGCACTTCAGTTTATCTTTGGATTATTTTTCAAGAAAACTAAAGTTGAAAAAGCTCTTTTATTTTTATTATTATAAATTTTTAGATTTGACTAAACACTAAACTACTATTTGTTAAATATAATTTTATATAATCGAACAGAAAAAATACTTTCTCTCTATATATTTCATATATAGGGTACGAGAAAGTAAAATAAGATTGACAAATAAATGTGAAATGAAAAAGAAATATGAACAGATTTATGCTGAGGAACTTTGACAGATGAAACAATTTAATCTATCCCTATTCGTTCTATTAATTATGTATTATTTGAGGTAATTTTAAGCAATAAAAGATTCTAAATAATAAATTTCTAGTTTTATTGTAATTTGAAATTAATTTAGTCTATTGTGGTCGAAAATAAATGGAATGCTTAAAGTTTTAGGAAAATCTTGAAAATTCTCAAAGTTAAAAGGCGATGGAAAAATGAAATGAAATGACCTCTATGAATATCCACCCTAATTAATTTGGATACAAATCAATTGGAATAAATAGGGACCGGGAAGCGCAAAAGTCGTTTTTGAAAATCTCAAAAAATGTTTCTTTTTGTGAGATCAGTAAAGAAAATCTGGAAAAGTCTCAAAATTGACAAAAGTCGATAGACTTTTTTCCGCTCTCTAATTATAAGTAATAATTTTAATCTTTCATTAGACGTCCGAGGCCCAGATCCAATCAGCCCGCGGCCCATGGGTTGGGAACCGCTGGTCTAGAGATAAACAACGACAATTTAAGAGACAGTTTTTTTTTTTTTTTATTCAGTCTTATATTTTAAAAAAGACAAAATTAAAGAGTTAATTTTGTATTTGTGGAGGGGTGGAATAGTTCCCATATCTGTTTAAAATTTATTTTAATTTCTAATATTTTTTTTACTAAAGTCCTAATAATAATTTTTTTATTAATTTTAGAATAAGTTAAATAGTTTTAGTATTTAAAACTTCCGATATGATATAAGATTAATATATTTTACCCTGGAATTTAAGAAAAAAAAAGCAAATTTCCCATGCTCTTTTAAAATGAACTTTGACCGTCAAGCAAAAAAATAGGCCAAAATCATAAATTAATTAAGAGAGTAAAACCTTTTAAAGATAAAGAGAAAGAGCAGGAGGGAAAAAGAATTCCTTCTTGAAACCGATAAGTGGAGTTTCCTTATGCAAAGCCGATTACGTTGTATATAAAACGTAATCAAATCTATCTGCGAACCGGATTTCTCTAATGGTCCGTCATTTAATTATATTATATATCAACAGAGTTAATCTCGATGATGCCATCGCCGAAAAATGATCATCAACTTTAATCAAATGAATAAATATAAAAGAAGTCGGCGAAAGGGAAAATTTTCACACGAATTAATTAATTCTTTTTATTTTATTCAAAAAATTATTTTTTTCTAGAAAAAAAAATAAATAATAATAATAATATAAATTAGAATAATAATAAATAACTAAATAAAATACACGTATGTAATGATGAAAAATTGTAAGAATTTCACAGTTGACATGTGAAGAAATAAAAAAAAAAAAAAAGGAAAATATTTTATCTTCTTTTATTAATATTTATGTTTGTATAGTTAATCTAAATCTGAAAATGGGATGTAAATTATTTATGAAAAATAAACGGTATCTATTAACAGGGCGTAACTAGAGAATTTGGCTGGGGGGGGGGGGCTGGTTCCAGCTATCCTCTGGGGGGCCTGGAAAGCCCAATCTCCAATCCCCAAAAGACCAATTTCTCAATTTTTCTTGGGGCAGGGGGCTTTCTGTGGGGGGGGGGGGCACGAGCCTTCTGGAGGGGACCGCTGAAGATGGTCTCTATTAAGAATGAAACTTCGGCCTAATAAAATATTTAAAGAAAAAAATTTGGCTGTCAGTCTCTGCTTTCGCAACCCTTCTTTGATACAACTCAACAGCCACTAGAATATTAAAACCACATAAGGCGTTAGAAATTGTTTTAAAAGAGCAAAATTTTGATGAGTAGACCTATTTTCAAAATGATTCGATCCCTAATGAAGGATTTTATTTTTTACCCTCTTATCAATTAATATGTAAATTAAAAAAAAAAGTGATTAAACTCACAAGCAGGGTTAACGGGGGTTCGAGGAAACTTAGAAGGCGCGAAATTTGCCGAAGCCGTAATGCGCGGCTAGTAAAATTATATCAAAACAATTTTAGCATAGGCCTAATCTAAATTTAGTTAAAGTGAGATTTAGACTTCTCCGAACATATCGCCTGCTGAGAATCATAGTGGCGAAAGCCCGAAGTTAACGAAACGTTGTTAAAACGTCTTCTCTTTTAAGTAGCAAAGTGGCGAAAATATAATTCCATTCTTTGGTTAAAACACTCTTGCGATAATAGACTACCAGAGGGCGCACAAATGTGTCAAAAATGCCATTTTCGGCCCTTTTTAAAGTGTTTGAGTATTATAGCTGTTATTTCAAATGTAACCATCAGAAATCGCTCATCCTCGAATAGGTTTCATATGGAGTTGCATATTCCTATTTCGTAACATGTTCATCGATAAAGTTTTTGATAGAACAATTCTGTAGAGGCCGCATAAAGCTTTTAAAAATACTATTTACTACACTTTTTTCAGTATTAAAGCTGTAAGTCTAAACGCAGTAAGCAAAATTTGCTCGCTTTTTGACATGACTTACACATAACATCGATAAAACTTCCAATTAAACGATTTTAGCGCGCAAAGAACGAAACGGCCTCTCAGCTTTTAATTTTTTTCCACAAGTTTAATTGGAAATAGCCTACCTCTAATTTAAAAAATTAGTAGTCTATACATTTCAAGTTTGAAGCAAGTGTTTCAATAAAACTAGGAAGCAACATAAAAATAATTATAACTATCAATATCATTTTATCTTTCGATGTTATCTAGACAAAAAAAAAATTGGATAATGAAATTCTAGCTAATTTACTTAATTGACAATTTAAATTCTGATTTTTTAATTAAACATTTCTCATCATTTGTTTAATTTTTTTTTTGTTTCTAACTATTGCTTACTTATATCAACATGTTTAATTATATAAATTTGTAAGGCTAATCTTGTCTAAAAATCAGGATATGTTGTTATAAAGAAAAAAAAGACAACTTGTTGTCAGTTGACTTGTCGTCGGCTACCGGATGGAGTTTGTCAAAAAAAATAAATAAATAAATAATGTGATACTTAAAAGATTTTTAAACGGATAAAGTGATTAGAAAATGATGGTTTAAAAGAATTAATAAAGTTGTCCTTCTCGGTCAATAAGAAGTCTATTTTAATTTAATTAATTAACATTTAAAGAGAGAATTTATGGTTGTTTGAGGAATAACAACATCCATTTGCTCGCTAATTAATTTATGAACATTTATCATAAAGAGGAAATGGACTGGAAATTCTCCGTTTAGTGGTATCAAGTGTTTGGTCCACTCTAAAGAAACAAAAATTGGATTATAATTTTCTTGTTTATGGCTTAAAATTTGTTCTGGTACGATTTGAAATCGGATTTTTATCTATCAATCTTCTTATAGGGGCATATTAAAAATAGCAAAAAAAATTAGGGCAAATTTTATGTCTATTAACTGGACGAATAAATTAATATAATCCAATTTCTAAAAAAAATTTAGAATACAGTATTGTTTCGAGAGCTTAAAAAAATGTCGATTTCTATACACAAAAAGAAAAATATTTTATCTGATTCTCTCTTTCTAAAGAAAAATCTCAACTAGAGTAATAAGATACTATTTCCATTTCGATAAAATAATAATATTTATTTCTCTATATAAATTTTATTTTCATATATTACTAAACATTTGTTTAGAAAAGTATGTAAGATACAGGTACAGTGAGCCCCACAATTAAGTCCCCACCTGATAGCTTTAGCTTCAAGTATATAGGTGTATAATGAAATAATTTTAATGCCCGAAAAGGTAAAACGTATACCATATACTATACCTTATACTTAAGGCGAAAGTTATCAGGTGGGGATTTAATTGTCGCGCTCACTGTACAGTAAGAAATAAGTACTTAAAAAAAGAATAATTTAATATAAAATTTTTTTTCTAAAATTAGTAATATCTAAGAATCTCCAAAGTACATAACGAGGTTTCAAAATTTTCTGTTTTGTTTGTATTAATCGAGATAATACAAAATTTTACGAAGGCAGAATGGGAGGGGGATTTGAAAAAATTTGCTCCAAGATCGAGAATTAGACATTCAAAGGTGAATAATACTCTTTGTCCATAATAGATATACATTCTAATTTGGTAATTAGATTTAATAAATTAATTTAAGTCAGTAGTTTTTTTCTTGGTCTGATCAGACTTTTAAATTAATTTAATTATATACTGGTCTACACTAAAAACTTTCAATTAGATTTATTGTACAAATAATGACTTTTGCCCAATGTAATAATGTGACAATGGCTTGGCCCTGAGGACCTGTGACCGAAACGTTGGCCCTAGAACATCAATAAATAAACAAATTGAAATAATATTAGCTTCTCACTCATTGGGAAAATCTGCATAGATATTATCAGGTATACAATAAAGAATAAAAAAAGAACCTACCCCTGGCTAAATGAATTCTAGTACCTATTTACAATGTTTAATTGTGATCACTATAAGCAAACCAATGTTTAAAAAGAAATTCCTATTTATAAGAAGTTCGTTTTTTTTATTTGTATTTCTAATTAAGAGAATTTTTTTATGTAAATGCTTTGTATGCAAAAGTAAAAGAGGCCATAGTCGTTACCCTTGTACCTTCTCTGGGCATATCTTTGTCTGAATGTGATCTATGAAGCACACAAAGGCTTAAGAAAGAAGAAGAAGAGTTCCAAGAACTCACAGATGACACCAACACATATACACATACTACTTCTACCTATCTGATATACTTTGGACCTTCGGACAAATGAAATAAAAAAAAATACCAAAACAGAGTAGAGAAAAAAATAAAAAGACAAATTAGGAGGAGTAGTGAAATGGACATTTATTGAACACCCTGTGACACAATAGCGATTCGAATTTCAATACCATCCTCCTCCAATTCCTTCATTTCTTTCGTCTTTCGGTCATTTTTTTTTAACTCTCACATATCAAATTCAAATGAGGAATTAAAGACCTTATCTGTGTATTGTGATGAGGATAGGAGGCTTTGCAGCTAAGCAGTCAGGCTTTAGATTTAAGCTCTAGATCCAGAGCTGAATGGCAAGAAAAAAAATTAAGATATGTAATCAATAAGTGGTAGAAGTTATAATTTTTTGGAAGAAGTGGAAGAAAGTCAATTAATATTTTATAAACTAAACAGGTTAGAAATATATTTTTTGACGAAAGTTTTGTACAATGAGTAGTCAGAGAGAAAACATTCTCTAGATCAGTGGTTTCCAAACTTTATTTTACCACACCTCCCTTAAAAATATTTAATCTTATGACGCCTCCCCCCCTCCCATTTTATAAAATAATACAAAAAAAAAAAATTTTAATGCTAAAAAATATAAATTTATATAAAAATATTTTTTCTATTTATTCTTATTTATATTAAAACTAGCAATCGTTTGGAAAATTGGTCCTGGTGGCCATTATTCGCGCCTCCCCTTAGACTAGTCCGCGCCTCCCTAGAGAGGCGCGCCTCACAGTTTGGAAAACGCTGGGATAAGGGTATTTTATGGCTGGTGAAATTTGTATCAGGAATGAAAGAAGAAAACGCAACCAGAATTTTTTCTAACTTTCCTTCCTGAAGAAAAATATTTTTCTCAAATCTTATTTTCACGCTCTAGGGGGATGCCTAACTTAAATATAAAATTTCAACCTCCTAGCTCAATTCCTTCATGCTTTAAATTGAACCCAAACAGACACACAGACAGAACATGTCGCGAAAACCATTTTTTGGATTCAGGGGACCTCAAAACGTGTATATCCATCAAAGTCTCGACATCGAATTTTTGATATGAATCCAATACTTTCTCTCTCTATATATATGTATATTAACCTACTACATATAGGTAAGAGAAAGTAAAAATTCAAATCCGAATTGGGATTAGTTCAATATACAAAAAGATGCGGTAACTCACCCCAGTAAAATTCTAAGTGGACTAATCATATCTTACTTTTCTACCTAATGAAAAAAATCCCTACAAAATTCTGCAAGGGATTCGATGGGTTCCTAAGTTACCCAGTGTTATTATTATCTGTTTATGAGAATTTAAAAATCTTCAAAAATTAATTCCGCCCCAGTAATAAGAAATTTTAGAATGACATTAAAATGTTTCTACCCCACTATCCGATTTGCTAAATATTGAATATAAATTTTAAATCAAACGGAATGCACTTATTTTTTAGCAAAAGTATTAAAAAACATTAATATCTTTGTGCATTATAGGGGATGGAGCATTAACCCCCTGGTTAATGCCTTCATACCCCCCCCCCCCCTTTCAAGGAAATGCGAGCCTTCACCGCGAAATTACTCTCAAAATAATATGAATACATTTATAAAAAAGTAATAATTATTTTAATTTTTATTTTATTTTGAAATTATTTTATTTTAATTTTCAACCCTTAATCCACCCCTATGTAAAAGTATATTAAGGAAATTTGGTTAACAAAAATATTGACCATATAGAAAGAATATAATGGTAAATAATGGTGACTTAAGAAATGATAACAAAAAATGCCCTCAGGCTTGGTGCAGTTGGTCGCGTCCCTATCCTTCTATACCGAACGTCGGGGGTTCGGATCCCTGGCAGTCCCACGAAAAAACTGTGAATGTGTGTGCGAGTGTGAATGAGAAAAAAAGGTGTTTAAAAAAAAAAGAATAAAAAATAAAAAACTAATTTTTTTTTAATGACACCTACACTCTCTCTCCCCCTTTCAACAGCTTATATACTCCCTTTACCCTTCGTGAAATACAAAATATTTAATTTCATATTCAAAAGAATCGTTTTTTCGCAGTCAAATTATTTGTTTCTATCATTTTTTTTTTTAAAGAAAAATGCATAATAATTACCTTTAATAAGACTCTCAAGAGGGTGTGCTGGCTGACGGAGAGGTCAGGGTGGGTTACACTATATTAATTATTCACTGTGATTCACTTTAAACACAATTAAAAAACAGAGCGCCTGCAGCTCGGCCACGCACTCGACTCGACTGAACGAGAGATCTGTCTCTCTCTTTTTATAGGAATAAAATAGATGAAAATAACAATTCCCTTTTTATTAAAAGTAAAAAAATACTTTTTACTCTAATCTAATTATATTTAGAGCCGGAAAAGAATGTCAACAAGTGATTTGGAATATTCCAAGGCCTTTCTTAAATAATTAACCCTTCATCCCCCCTAATCAAAATAATAATCAACGCTATTACTTTCTCTTACCTATGTATATATGTAATATATATATAGAAAGTATTGGATTCATGTCAAAAATTCGATGTCGAGATTTTGATGGATCTTTACGTTTTGAGGTCCCCTGAATCCAAAAAAGTGGTTTTCGCGACATGGTCTGTCTGTGTGTGTGTGTGTGTGGGTGGGTGGGTGAGTGTGTCTGTGTTCAATTTTAAGCATGAAGGAATTGAGCTATGAGGCTGAAATTTTATATATAAGTTAAACACCCCCGGGACCGGAAAAATAAGCTTTTAATCAAAATCGGCCAAAGATTACTAGTACTTTACTGATGTACTTTTTCAGTTTTTTTCGATTTTCTCAAAATTTGCTCCAACGATTTTGATTAAAATTCAAAAATCAATTAATTTTTAGACTCTCTTTAAAATGTATATTCTCGTTTTGCCTCAAAATTGTTTGAAGCACACTTTACTCTTGTACTTCATCTGTGGAGCAGCAAGAGATGATCATTTGTGAGATATGATTTTTCAGATATAAATGGCATAACTGATATTTCAATTAAAAATAAAAACTTTTTTGAAATAAATGTAAATTGTATGTTTTATTAAATGTTAAAAAAAACCGTCGAATTTGAAAGACCCTTTATAAAGGGAGAGGAATCTAGTGTGTCTGGTCGCTGAGCACATATCTTTCTCTTACTTTCAGTAATTGAAAATTGTGTTCCGTGTTTGTCACACCAGATTTTAAGAGAATAGAAAAAAACTAAAAAAGTACATCAGGAAAGCATTAGTACTTTTTGACAGATTTTGTTCAAAAGCTGGTTTTACTAGTATTTATTTTATCTACTTATGATTCATTTCGCATTTATTGAATAAATAGATTTTTTTCAAAATATTTAAATATAGGCCTAAATAAATTTTTCTCGATATTCTTAGGATCTCCCCTTGATTGCCTGTAATCTGCCCAAATTGAAAATCAGTGCTCCATTCGATTGGTGCACGACTCTTGAATAATTATCTGTTTGTATACAAGCTATATGGTATATAATACATATTTACATTGGAGTTCGCGAGTCAGAACGCATCATCCTCTCTTCAGTGTACCCCCTCCAAAAAAAAAAATAAATAAAAAAAAAAATAGCGAACCAGTTTCCCACGGTCTAAGATACCAATTTTCATATTTGATTTATTCAAATTTATATAATAATAAAAAATAATAAAAGAAAAATATATACTAGTTTACTGAAATTAAACAGATTTGAAAGTGTTTTATGTGTGGGTGTGTATAAAATAAATAGATATAAATAGCTGTAAAAAAATTAACTTATTTTGCATGTATTTAAATATCATTATTTTATAATTTTCAAATACAACGAAATTTTACTAGAAAAATAATTTCCTGGATGATAATTTTTTTTTTTTTTTTTTTAAAGGAAATATATTCAAACTTCGAATAGTCATGATTATTAATCAAAGTACAAGTAAACCATCAATGGTTTTTATATATTATGTGAAAGAGATTTTGTTAACAACGTTTTAGTTGCGACTTCCTCAGAACCTTATTTCCATTATTAATTAAAAGTTTTTTACGTTTGTCTGGGTTCAAATATGAATAATAGACATAAATATTGCCAATTTTAATATTTAAATAGTAACTATGAACTTCCTTGACTTTATCATTGGACTTTGCCTGATCAGGGGAATAAAAATTTTTTAAAAGCACCTGATTTCCATTATTAATTAAACATTTTTTTGTTATATTAAAGATTTTATTAACTTTGAACTTTTTTCTTTTGTGAAAGTAAAATGGAAGATAAAACAATTTTGGAATTTTATAAAATGAAGTAGTATAACCTAACGAATCGATTTTTAAAACCTTTTTACTGTTTTCTGGATATAATTAAAATACCAAGATGTAAGAGCCCCTTGTTGTCTTAACCGCTTCTGACCATATAAATTTTAAATAAAAATATCTAAGAAAAATCTTGGCTACTTTATCATGTTATTTCTACTGTTGAGTTAGAAACAATACTAATAAAAATGTAGGAATGAATGCTTTATAACTATAATATAATTGAAAATAATAATAATAGCGGTACTTTCTAAATAAAATATATTTTTAAAAAAACTTTGACTGAAAACGGTGATTTAAAAAAAGGCCCTACAGAATAATCGATAAAGCACTAGTACTATCAGCAGTTTAATATAAAAAAAATATTTTGAGAGATGTGTATAGTTAGGCATATTTGCGCCTCCTAAATTCAAAGCTGGACTTCCGTTCTTGTGGCGGAATAATAAATAAATTATGAAAAATCTTAATAAAGTTGCCGTCTCTTTTGAAATTTGAAACACTGTATAATAATATTAATATCAAGAAAACATTCAATGTATTATAATGCCTTTTATTGAATGCCAATATTCCTGCCAGAGCTTATACAGGGTATTAACTAGTCTCCGTGCTTTGAATTAATTAAATCCCCCCACTTCCCCCTGGCAAGACCGAAAGGTTAAACATAGTGACTATTAATATTGATAACTTTAAAATTGTTAGTTCAAATCTTAAAAAAAAATTAATTTAATCGTTTTTTTTCCTTTTCGGCTAATGAGATGAGGCTGGAGGTTTTGACTTTGGAGTATATGTACAGTGAGGGACAATATTAAGTCCCACCCATGCGTTTTCTACTTGTGATTATTTCATTGTTTTTATAAAATAAAATGAAAATCTTTATTGGAAATTTTCTAGGTTTGAACCATGAAAGTTTCCATTAAAAAAATATATAATATTTTTTTTTAAAAACAATGAAATAATCACAAGTAGAAAACGCATGGGTGGGTCTTAATATTATCCCTCACTGTACAGTACTTGTATTATTAATGAAACGATAGCTACCGAGGGGGCAAATTTAATTGTTTAAAAGTCAATGTGGCCTCAGATGCCGAAAAGACTAAAAACTGACTAGTACATTATACCTGCTCTAACAAAAGATAATGACTTTGCAGCCATTTTTTAAATCTTTTCGGCATCTTAGGGTTTAAACAATACTTAAATATATAAGTTATATTTTTTTTATTTCAATTTTGAGTCATTCGGCTGCTGACTTTCGAATAATCAATCTCCTCGTCCTTTAATATATAATGGCTCAGGCAAATTTAATTGTACCAATTGGTATAAATTTAAAGAAAAAACAGATTTGTAATTAAAGAAAAAACAGATTTGTAATTGTCAAATTTTACGTAAAAACGTTCATTTAAATTTTAATTCAAGAATAATATTAATGAAAATTTTCTACATTATATTCATGTACTATTTTTCCATAAAAACTAAATACGTGCCTTGTATACGTGTTCAATAAAGAGAAAAGAAAAACAATCTCTCTCATCTAAAGTGTCAGGCAATAAATTGAAGTTTGTAACTCAAAAAAAGCGAAGACACCTGAGAGCTTGATAATAATTCTACTCTCCATGAGATTGAGATACGTTTTTCATATTCATAGATAATTTTATATTGCTCTATTTATTAACCTTGAAGTCCAAGCACGTGTCCCGCCCCCTTTACCTTTTTCAGACTGACATCAAAGAGTTTCATATTATTTTTTTTTCTACTCTTTTATACGTCATAAAAATTATTATAATCATTCTGAAATCTTAACGCATTGCATAAGCCTACTAAGTAGAGGAGGAAGAGGAGGAGAATTTTTGATCTGATATGAGAGAAACGGCGCTCATAGTCTTTATTAAGATGTAATATTCATTGGAGATTTTTTTTTCTTTTCAGTTCATTTTTTTGTTCACTTTATATTCCAGCAAGGTGTCGGCCACCTGCTGTTTTCGGTTTGTTTTTCTGACACCTTCTGATTTTGGCTACTTAAAGGAAAATGAACTTTTGCCTCGAAAAGACAGGCAATTAAGTACGCGGATCAAAATAAAAATAAAAAAAAAAATTCGGATTTAATTTCGAAAAGAAATAAAACAAAAATAAGATTGATTTAAAAAGTGTCAAGTTATAAACAATTTTTAAAACTTATTCATTTAATTAATAAAAAAAAAATCATTAAATTTTGAAAACTGTTATTTAAAGTTCTATAATAAAAACTAGAAATTATAGTTGTGTGGAAAGGAGTCAGCCAAGGAAAATAAAAAACAAATTTATTCTGCCGACGTTTCGAGCGCCCGTCGCGCTCTTCCTCGGGACAGTGTAAGGGTCAAGTATTACAGATGGTAGTGACAAGATAGTCGGTTGACATTTTTAGATAATCTCAACAAACATTAACAATGTATTCGTTTTAAAAGTTTGTTGACATTGTCTAATAATGTTAACCGACTAACTTGTCACTACCATCTGTAATATTTGACACTTACACTCATTTTTTTTTTTTATGTAGACTATGCATTTTCTTTTGTTATAGGCCATGTATAGTCCCAAAGATTTTTTATCCCTTTTTATTGTCGGCGCCCTGGATATTTCGCTTCTTAACATCTTCTATTAGGCTACTTTTGTGTATCATTATATATGATTAAATAAAATTCATAAGGAAATATTTAGAATTTTACTTTCTCTTACCCTAAATTTGAAATATATAGAGAGAGGAAGGATTGCGGTCATGTCAAAAATTCGATGTCGAGATTTTGATGGATATAGTCTACATGTTTTTTTTAGATTCCAACGATGGCGAGTCCAATTTTTTCCATGTTCGGAGCCTCAACAATCCCAACTCCCCCTCTGATTATAGGAAATCTATGACAAAAGTGTCAAAGAAGGTATAACATGAAAAATTTGGTATTTTCTTATTTGTTTAAGATCTTTTTCGGCATCTGAGCCAATTCAATTAAAATAAATTTTTTCGCCTAGGTCGGGATGCGAATCCTCTATTTCGAGCACTAGAAGCTAATGTCTTCCCTCTGAACCAGAGTTTAATGGCTTTTTGGCTTATCAATCATTCAATTATTTCAGTACGTCTTTGTTTAAGTCTTTTCGGTATCTTGGGCCATTTAGAATTTAAACGATACACAATATAGGCCTATAAATTACGATACAAATTATCCAGGCAGATTTATTTACACCATTTGGAATCCAAATGATTTAAATAGATATTCATCGGACTTACTGAGGTCCAACACTCCAACCACTCTCCTAGGTTATCAATTTTGACATATGTCAATATCTCTATCCTCTCAGCCAAGGAGTGACCCCCTTACAACGTTTTAAGAAATAATTTTTAACAATTGAAGTGAATTTTTTATTAAAGAAATATTTTAACATGACCTAAACTAATTTTTTACTTCTAATTGGAACCTTAGGCAATCATCTCAATTCCAGTTTGAAATATATACAAGTTTTATCCTTTTGTTAAAACCAGTATCTTAGTCATATACAACCACCCTAGAATGGAGATAAATGTTGGAAGTTTCACTAAGACAAACAATTTATCTACTGTCTATGACTCAAAGAAAATTATAAGTAAAATTTCAGAAGGCAGATTAGAGATAAAATTTATCGGATTAAAGGTGACTTTTTGGACAAACCAGAAACAGTACAAAAAAAATACCTAACTAAAATTCTTTATATATAAAATAATCTATGAGAGGCAAGACTATTATCAACAAAGTACTTTTTCCAATCTTGGCTGAGGTCCAGCTAAGGTCATCAATGCAGAAGAAGGAATGAGTGTCCATTCCTTTGGCTTTAATCTATATCAAATCTAATATCCGTTTGGTCCATTTGTTTTTATCCAATCATAGTCCATAGCTCTATTTATGATCTATAAAAATAACAAACAAAATTATTAAGCTTTTTCTCTTTGCATGTTTTTCAATCCGTTTAATGGCACGCCGTTCTTATATATGTAAATTTATATAGATTCTTATTTGACAGTAATTTATGAATTAAAGTTAGGGCGGAGTAGAAAGATTTCAAAAAAGTTTTAATTTTAAATTCTTAGTGATTGAGATAAACTATTCCGATGATATTGACGTGTTGCAGGAGCAAGGGCGGATACAAGGGGGGGGGGGGGTAAAGGGGGTAATTACCCCCCCGAGATTCGAAAAAAATACCTTTTTTTCGCAAAAAAATTTATTTTTAATGTAAAATTTTTAAAATTAATACTTAAAAATTTGATGTGTATTTATATTCTGGCAAAGAAGTATAGAATGCGCTTTTAAATTACCGAAATTAAAAAAAAATAGTGTGCTGTGCGACGAGTCACACCAGATTACCCCCCCCCGAGAAACACCTCTGGATCCGCCCTTGTGCAGGAGTAATGTAGTACAAAGTCAAAGGGAAAATACAGATTTAAAGTAAAATCTACGTAACAAATATAAATCTCAGAATTGGATCCTTAACTTATATAAATTACATATAGAAAGTATTTGATTTATGTCAAAAATACCATGTCAATATTTTGATGGAAATACAGGTTTTGAAGGGCTCTAAAAAGGAGTCTAAAAAAGTGGATTCAACAAAATGGTCTCTCTGTCTGAGATTAAAATAAATTATGAAGAAAATGACCTACGAGGATGAAATTTTATATTTAAGCTTATAGACCTTTAATCAAATTTTTCTTAGGCATTATAAAAACGTAAAAAAATCAATTATTTTTAATAAAATTTTCTAACCAAATCGATTAACTTTTTTAAATAATGATTTCAAAAAACATCTATCTTGTACAAAAAGAAAAAAAAAATTTAAAGCTTTTTTCAGCATATCTCCATGTTTATTCAAATCCTAGGAAAAGAAAATAAAACCTCTCTCGTAGAATGCATCTTCTAGTCATTTAATTCGTTCCCCCATAACACAAGTTCCACACACTGTCCAATAATTTGAACTTGAGCATAACAACATTTTTATTTGGATCAAAAGAAGACCCTCTGTATTGTCCTCTGACTATGAATAGACCCAAAAAAAGAAGTCAA
Organism: Euborellia annulipes; assembly: GCA_023213315.1. Taxonomy (NCBI): domain Eukaryota; kingdom Metazoa; phylum Arthropoda; class Insecta; order Dermaptera; family Anisolabididae; genus Euborellia; species Euborellia annulipes. Next base: position 86,593 of record JAKCPI010012826.1, on the reverse strand, counting down.
AAGAAGATCCAGATGAGAAGAGATTTTTCGATTTTTTTTTTATACAAAGAGGAAGCAAAAGCGGATTATTACCCACCCTGTGGTCACGTGAGCACGTGTACGCTAATGATGTGATCCTGGAGGATAATACCGACAGACAGGTCCTTTCACAATAATTTCAAGCTATTACAACTTCAAAGAAAGGGGATTCAATTATTTATTTACTTTCAATAGGAATTAATCTTGAATTCAATCTTGAAGTAAAAATTGATCTCGTTAATCATTATCACAGGTTAATCGCAGAATTCAGGTAACAACATGTCAGATAAATTGGATTATTGATTTATTTATTTAGAAAAATCTTGGCAAAAGAATTGTATTAATTAAAATTTTTCAAAAAAATCACTAACGAATAGAGAAATTTTACTTGTATTCACACAACGGGCGAAGTCTGTTTTTTTTTTTTTTTTTTAATACCGTTTGATGAAATTTTCAATTTTTTTCAGGTATTAAGTGAGCTTTCTCTCTTAAGAGTAAAAAAATAAATTATAATAAAATACAAATTAAATTTAAATTGATTTTAAATGAGAGGCCCTGGGCAGAGTGGGGCATTATATAAATATATAATGTAAATATTGAAAAAAAAACACACCATTTATTAATGTATTTTTTTTGTATATTAAAAATGAATAAAACATTAAGACAAATACGATTTTTTTAATAATATTTTATTAATAATTATAAAAAAATGCTAAATTTTTTTGCTATACGGTCTTATGATTTATGGTGACGATTTGTACTTAATTATGCTGTAACTACGACATAAAATTATCCTAGACCTTTTACTGAAGTTTTTTTAAGTGTTTGAAATAATGAAGGATAATAAACAAATTATTCTTCATTAAAAAAATTTTATTGGCGCTTTTCTGTTTCATTCTTTAAGTTAAAAGATCCAAAAAAAATGTTATATTTTTTAAATTCTCAATTCCCCATTTTTTTGTTAGAATCGATTTACGGTAGAAACATAACTTCAGTCGATTAAATCTACCAAAATAATCTTGTCGATGTTTTATATAGGCCTTTTTGGTTATAAATGAACATGAGGAAAAATTTTTATAAATAACTAAAAATTACTTTGGAAAATTAAATGAAAAATTCCTAGTGAAGGATGGAGAGTTACATTAAAAATTAAAAAAAAAAAAAAGATTATGGACAATTGCCTTGTAATAAGAAAGGTCATGGTCGACTCGTCTCCTTAGGACTATAATAAATTACGATGTGAAAATTACCTTATAATTTTTTTTTTTTTTTAATAATACTCAAATTTTTTTTCTTAAAAGGTAGTAAGTAAGAGTCATAGATAGAAATTTCTCACACAATTTTTTTTTTTTTATTAAAAGGAGAAGATTAAAGAAAGAAAAAAAAACACTTTTCATGGTTGTGGAAATAAATTTCGATTTTGTTTAAAATATTTCTCGAACTTCTACAGGTGAGTTTATAGATTGCTTGGCGAATTGCGTGTTTAAATTGAATGTCCCCATGAAAGAGAGGAGAGAGAGAGAGAGAGAGAGAGAGAGACGACGGATTTTCTTCAGGTCCGGTTCTTTGGCCTGGCGGTGGTCCATTGTGCTCAGCATCTCACTCACTCCCCCTCCTCCTACTCGCTTCTAGGGGCACTTATTCAAAATGACAGTCGAATTCACATTTAAAAACTCAATCATCAGTTTCCCTCTCGTTTCAGCACTTGGCCTTATTTTTCATTTGCAAATTTATATTAAAAATAAAAGAATTTTGTTTTCTGTTCAAACTGTGGGTTATTTATAAAAAATTACAACGTTTCGGCTACTCATTCTTTGGTCTTCTTCAAGTATAATTCAGTTACCTTACTTTTTGTAATCTTAACAGATTTTAGCTGAAAAAGGCCACAGAATGAGTGGCCGAAACGTTGTAATTTTTACAAATAAAACACAGTTAAACCAAAAATGATAACAACTGTGAAAGCCTAAGCTCTAAAATTGAAATTTATCTTTTTCTAATCTCATATAGGTAGGTCTATTCTCTAAGCAAAAACGTTAACTTTTAACATCTGAAATCAGCGTTAATTCATTTTAACACCTCTTCCTTGCCTCAAATTGCTATTAAGTTAACGTCACGTATTAAAACTTGGCTTAGAGAATATCATTTGAAAACCTTGATGACGTTACTTTACTTTTTAATACCCAATTTATAATGTTAAATTTTATCGTCTGTTTTTAGAGAATAGACCTGATTATGTGTTATTAACTTTTTTTTCAATAATTAAATTAAAAATGAGAAATTTGAAATGACATTATATCAAACTAATATATTGATGACTAAAATTGGAAAATTTATCTTGCAGTCGGTGGCGGATCCAGAGGTGTTTCTCGGGGGGGGGGGTAATCTAGTGTGACTGGTCGCACAGCACACAATTTTTTCTTAATTTCGGTAATTTAAAGGCGCATTCTGTACTTGTTTGCCAGAATATAAATACAAATCAAATTTTTAAGTATTCATTTTTTTTTTAATTTTACATTAAAAATACATTTTTTTTTCGAAAAAAGTTTTTTTTTAATCTCGGGGGGGGGGGGGTAATTACTCCTTTACCCTCCCCCCTGTATCCGCCCTTGCTTGCAGTGCATTTTTTTCATAATGTTCAAATATAGCTGTATCAGTGCCCTAAATTATTTCTGATATATTATACAAAAAAATCAAATATGAAAACCCTTCCTCTTTGAAATAAAAACATCCATAGATATGCCACTCTGCAAGGTAGTATATAATAGATAAATGAAGACAACGAATTCAGATAAATTATAGGCCTAATTTAGGTTAGCTATAATAATTTACCAATTACTTGATTAGAAATTAGAAAAAATAGAAATGAAATGAATTCTCCAAAAATACACAACAAAAACGTTGAAATTGCTCTAAAAGAAAATGGCGTTTAGAGGCTTCATTCTTCCTTAATATAATTTAAATAAATAAATAAAAATCAACAAAAAAACATTTAAAAAGTTGATTCTTTCTATTAAGATAATATCTGCAAGATATTGTTAAGCTCATAGCTAATCCTTGATCTGATCTAACCTTTCCCTATTGTTTCTTTGAACTTTAGAGGGTAAAAATCAAATGGCAAACAAATATAACGACCATGAAAAAAAAAATACATAAATATTATTAAAGGCAATTTATTTATTATTAACATACATGTTTTTGAAATATAAATTATATTCTATTATTATATTGAATTATGAATCAGTGGTCGTAGAGGTATTTGAATTTAATTAACATAATTTTTTTTTTTAACAAAGAGAATCGGAAAAAAAATCATTAAAGGTTGCATATTTCGGAAGAGTAATATTTTAATTCTTGCATTGGCCTAATCCAATTAATAAAAAGTTATGTAATAATAGTCTATATTTTCGCGTCAAAAATCTATATATATAATTTGCTAATATCTGTGTCTGTCTGACCCCTTCCCCTAAGCCCATATGTTGAAGTTATACGAAATAGTTATATAGGGAGTATATTCAAGTATATCAATTAGACTGGTTAAATCAAAGAGATGGCTTTAAAGAGTTTGTGAAGTTACTAAAAAAAAAAAATTAAAAATTAAAGGGGGTGAAGTCAGAAAGGCGGGCGGCGCGGATAGTAAATTTAATTTTTTTAAAACTTTTTTCGGGATTTTAGTACATTTATTTATCATTTGGTATCCAAATTTAAATATTTATTGGACTACTTGAGATCCAACCCCCCCCCTCCAAAAAAGTTAAAAGGTAAAAGTCCAAAAAAGTGGTTTTCCCAACATGGCCTGTCTGTCCAGTGGCATAGCGAGGGGGGAGGGGGGCATCATGCCCCGGGCGCTCCTCACAAAGGGGCGCCAAATGGTCCTCAAAACAAAAAAATTTCTGGGTAATTTTTATTTTTATTATAGGCCTAATTGATTTTTGGAAATATATTTTGAATTTAGTGCCACTGTAATATAATAATTTTGTATATTTTACATATAAGATTGCCCGGGAGCCGTGGCTCAGTGAGAAGACATTAGCTTCTCGCACCGGAGTCCCGGGTTCGCTTCCCGTCCCAAGCGAGAAAAATTTATTTCATTCGATTTGACTACAAATCATTTGAAATAAATAGGGATGGGGTCTAAATAGCCTTAGATGCCGAAAAAGACCTTAAAAAAAAAAAAAAAAAACATAAGATTTTATGGTTTTCGAATGGGAGGGGGGGCGCTAAAAAGGTATTGTGCCCCGGGAGAGAGTTAAGCTCGCAACGCTACTGTCTCTGTCTGTCTGTGTGTCTGTGTTTGTTAAATTTTAAGCATGAAGGAATTGAGCTACGAGGCTGAAATTTTATATTTTATTTCGACTAGTTCTTTACTGATGTACTTTTTCAGTTTTTTTATTTTCTCAAAATTCGCTCCAACGATCTTGATTAAAATTCATAAATCAATTATTTTTTAGATGCTCTTTAAAATGTATATTCTCATTTTGCTCTTGGAAATGTGTGAAGACCACTTTACTCTTGTAATTAATATGAAAGATAGGAGAAATAGTTGCCATGGAAACAAATACTTATACTCCTCATACTTATAAATTTTATTACATTTTGAATTTTAATATATCAGCGGAAATTAAGTATACTACACAAAAAATCGGGTGTGATAAGCACAGAACGCAACTTTCAATTACCAGTCACAGCAGATTTTTTTTTATTTTCCTTTGACTAATTGTCAGAGCATTTAAGGGACCCATTTTTTTTTTTTTTTTTTGTTTCAGGAGATCTCAAAACCTGTATTTCCATCAAAATCTCGGCATCGAATTTTTGGTATGAATCCAATACTTTCTCTCTATAAATTTATATAAGTATATAAGTAAGAGTAAAAATTTATCTTACGGTTTTTAGTATATACTCTTAGCATGCTAAGGCTCACCGCTTCTATAAAAAAAAAAGAAAGAAAAATAGAAATAGCTTACGTTTCAAGTTTTGATTAATTTTCGCGTTCTAATGGAATTTTTGATAGGGATCAATTAGGCGAGCTGGCTAGCGCTCATTTGTCTCCATATAAAAGGACAGTTGACATTCAATATGGGGCAATGTCTTATCGAGTCTGAGTAATGGCCATAAGCATTTGGCCGCCACCCGCAATCGCCACCGGGAAACCCGCCTCCTACGCAACTGCATACTTATCCCAGCCAATAACAGGAATTATGCAGCCATAGGTAAACAAAGTTATAATAATCATATCTTTATTTTATATTTATATTGAGGTTATTATGATTAAAAAATAATCTAATCCTAGCGGAGTTCCACGCCCAACCAGAGGCACTTTGGCCTTTAATTTTTACAAAATACATTTTCAGTTATAACCTAGAGGAGTAGTTATGATGAATTCAGATGTAAAATTTATAAGTATGGGAAAATATTTATATTTTGTTACCATGGCAACCATTTTTCCTATCTTTTCTATGAAATACAAGAGTAAAGTGGTCTTCAGAAGATTTCAATTGCAAAATGAGAATATACATTTTAAAGAGAATCTAAAAATTAATTGATTTTTGAATTAAAAAAAAAAATCGTTGGAGCAAATTTTGAGAAAATCGAAAAAAACTGAAAAAGTACATCAGTAAAGTACTAGTACTCTTTGGCCGATTTTGATTAAAAGTTTATTTTTCCGGTCACGGGGGTGTTTAACTTAAATATAAAATTTCAACCTCGTAGCTCAATTCCTTCATGCTTAAAATTGAACACAGACACACACACAGACAGACCATGTCGCGAAAACCACTTTTTTGGATTCAGGGGACCTCAAAACGTGAAGATCCATCAAAATCTCGACATCGAATTTTTGACATGAAACCAATACTTTCTCTCTCTATATATATGTATATTATATTAACATATACATATAGGTAAGAGAAAGTAAAAATGTTTATCATCTTATTTGCTATCTCTTTTTTTCACGCTTTGAATAAATAAAATAACAACTTTTTCTTGAATTCTCTATGTGTGAACTGGATAATTTCGAAATAACTAGGAAATTTTTCAAAATTAATGAAAAAGAAGCAGAGAAGATATATATTTATTTAACTATTGTATATTTTGATGATATTTAAATGGCTCGCGAAAAGTTAATGGATTTGCTATGTGACTTTCATAGTCATACTAGATAAACTACTAACCAATAGCAAAGAAAAAAAAAAAAATTGGCAACCTAGTTAAATAAATTTCCCGTGAAAGTTTTAATAAATAAACTTTAAATTTTTTTCAACTAAAAAATAATTATAAAATGTATTAAGAAAATCAATCTATTAATCAAATTATTATTTTTATTAAAAATCGATTGTAATAAGAGATGATTAAAAGGTAGTCGCAGGATGATTAATTACTTCTATCAAGTATAAAGTATTTTTTTCATCTATAGATACTTATATTTCAAATAGGCCTATAGTCACGCATTTTAATTATGTTTATTCTCTATGCTACTTGAATCAAGTAGATCCTTCCTAAATTGTCAATTATTAGGCCTACTTTTTTTTTTTATTTATTTAAGTTTATAAATAGGTTCTTTTACTTGTTCTAGGAGTATTGTTGGATAGATTAAACTTGGCGAGGTCCCCACATTCCCGAGGGACCAGGCACTTAGGCCACCAATGTAGGTCCCTTGTGCACAGAGGCGTACCGAGGCAGTTGGGGGCCTGGGGGCGGCACTAGAAGAGGGGGGCCTTATATTGAATTTTTTTTTTTTTGGGGGGTGCTTATCTTTAAATATCCTTCTCCTCCATACACAAAAATATTTTTAAAATACCGTATATTCCTGAACCCCAAGGGCCCCGGGGCCTCTCAAAGGGAAATTTTCATTAAATTTTGTTTTTACTTGAGCCCTGAGGGCCCCGGGGCCTCTCAAAGAGAAAAATTCATTAAATTTTGTTTTTACTTGAGCCCTGAGGGCTCCGGGGCCTCTCAAAGGGAAATTTTCATTAAATTTTGTTTTTACTTGAGCCCTGAGGGCCCCGGGGCCTCTCAAAGAGAAAAATTCATTAAATTTTGTTTTTACTTGAGCCCTGAGGGCTCCGGGGCCTCTCAAAGGGAAATTTTCATTAAATTTTGTTTTTACTTGAGCCTTGAGGGCCCCGGAGCCTCTCAAAGGGAAATTTTCATTAAATTTCGTTTTTACTTGAGCCCTGAGGGCCCCGGGGCCTCTCAAAGAGAAAAATTCATTAAATTTTGTTTTTACTTGAGCCCTGAGGGCCCCGGGGCCTCTCAAAGAGAAATTTTCATTAAATTTTGTTTTTACTTGAGCCCTGAGGGCTCCGGGGCCTCTCAAAGGGAAATTTTCATTAAATTTTGTTTTTACTTGAGCCTTGAGGACCCCGGAGCCTCTCAAAGGGAAATTTTCATTAAATTTCGTTTTTACTTGAGCCTTGAGGGCCCCCGGGGCCTCTCAAAGGGAAATTTTCATTAAATTTCGTTTTTACTTGAGCCTTGAGGGCCCAGGGCCTCTCAAAGGAAAATTTTCATTAAATTTTCTTTTTTTTACCTAAATTTTTCCATTTTTACTTCAGCCCTGAGGGCTCCGGGGCCTCTCAAAGGGAAATTTTCATTAAATTTCGTTTTTACTTGAGCCTTGAGGGCCCATGGGCCTCTCAAAGGAAAATTTTCATTAAATTTTCTTTTTTTTACCTAAATTTTTCCATTTTTACTTCAGCCCTGAGGGCTCCGGGGCCTCTCAAAGGGAAATTTTCATTAAATTTCGTTTTTACTTGAGCCTTGAGGGCCCAGGGCCTCTCAAAGGAAAATTTTCATTAAATTTTCTTTTTTTTACCTAAATTTTTCCATTTTTACTTCAGCCCTGAGGGCTCCGGGGCCTCTCAAAGGGAAATTTTCATTAAATTTCGTTTTTACTTGAGCCTTGAGGGCCCAGGGCCTCTCAAAGGAAAATTTTCATTAAATTTTCTTTTTTTTACCTAAATTTTTCCATTTTTACTTCAGCCCTGAGGGCTCCGGGGCCTCTCAAAGGGAAATTTTCATTAAAACCTAGTCCTTAATTGTACGCTGATTGTTGCAAATTAATCCTTAATTGTACGCTGATTGTTGCAAATTAATCCTCAATTGTACGCTGATTGTTGCAAATTAATCCTCAATTGTACGCTGATTGTTGCAAATTAAGGCATATACTGTATGCCTCGGAGACTAGAAATCCCGGGTTCATCTCTCGGGGACAGGGATCCTTTATCCACTTGCAAAATAAATATGTTGGTTCCAGCCAGTCTCAAAAGAATTCGTTCCATTATAACAACACTCTTAGAATAAATAAAAATTTATTTATGAAGTTAAATGATTATGTCTCAATCTTTATTTTTTTCTTTAGTGGGTGTCAAATATCGGTCAAAACGGTTTTTCTTTTAGGTGTGGTTCCGGATCCCCTCCATTAACTTATTGAAATATCATTTATTTTCCTTTAAGTATATCTATGGTTCAGAGGTCTGCTTTTACGACTGATATATTTTCCACATGTTATAACTTTATTATCTGTAACAAATGACCGCCTTTTTGTCTTCTTTGAAGTGCGAACAGAATTTATTTTTTTTAATGATTTATTTAGTAATGGATTTAAAAAATTAAATTTTATATACTATAACTAGAACTTTATAGCTTATATTAGTAATGCTAAAATCCACAGCCACAGAATTGACTTTTTTGTTAGCCATTTACCAAATTAAGATCAAATAGAAATTCCTAGTTTTTGGCAATTACAATTATGTATATTATTTGATGATTGAATTTTAATTTGTTCATAAAGATATGCATGGCATTCCACTTCTCATACACATTTACTAAATCATTTGATAGCCAATGTAATCAAATATTATTTATTTATCAAAACTGGAAATGAACCACTCGCCCTTGGAAAATGAAATGAGATTTTTATTCCAAAAGGTACTTAATTAGAAGAAAATAAATACCAAAAATGACAAAAATCAACTTTTAGATTTTTTATCAGAAGAGAAGAAGAGCTTATTTAAAATATTGATATAAATATTAATAAACAACTTAGAATATATTTAGCGAGAAACCTCGACAAAATGTGATATGAAAAAGACAACCTAAAGAAAAAATGGCCTTTTCTAAAATAAAATTCTCAACAAACATAACAATTATTTTTTCAAAAAAATTCACGTAGCCTAAATTTCAAACATTAACAGAAGATAATCATTTTTGAAATAAAATAACATTTTTAGCCCCTTTTACTTTATAAAATAAAAACTTAAATAGGGAAATTAGAAAAAATATTTATATATTTAAAAAATTTAAATATCTTCAAATTTTGATTTACTTTCAGTTGTATTTTTTTTTTTTTCATTCAATCTCCTGTTTGAATCTTTTAAATAAGATTTATAGGTTCTGCAAAATTATAGTCTAATAAAAAAAGAAATTCATCTCTTGAATCGTGCCAAAAGATAAAAAATTTTCTTCAAATGGAAATGAAAATAAAAAACAAGTTGACATGAGATAAAAATGAAATGAAATAATAAAAGTCTCCTGACTCACCATTGAGTGTCCCAAATATTCGGCCGCGTTGTCCGATATATATAATAATTTCCCATTTTGTGTCATCATCATTAGAAATCCACTGAGTGCCTGCAAAGAAAAAATATTATTAATATTTTCGAAAATTAAAAAAAAATAATTCACACTTCTTATATTTTTTTTTTTAAACGCTCACACTTTTTTTCCCATTCACACTTACACATTCACACAGTCTTTTCGGAAACATAGACCATTTAAAACTTTACGATAACCGTTAATTATTGATATATCTATTTGGGATCCAGGCATTTCTATTGCAATATTTAAGCCATTTGGTATCCAAATCCACACTTATACCTATTGATTTTTTAATTCCAATTTCAACAATATATAAGAGCTTGAAAATCCCAATGTCTTTTCCGTTCAATTTTTCTAATTTTAAGACAAAGACCCTAAGCTAGGGCCAAGTACTTCTCGGATATGTGGTCTCAGAGAAACAAGACTACGGAACTTTCACTATTTGCCATCAATAAATTTAAAATTAAAATTAAATATACAAATTAAACACTAGGTTATTAGTTTCAAAGGTTTTATTAATTAAAAAATTAACACTAGATATTTATTTTGACAATTCCTTGTCATCATCAGAAGTGATTACATTCTAATTCTGATGATGAAAAGGAATTATCGAAATACGTTGAAACAAATAACCTAGTGTTTAATTTGTATATTTAATTTTAATTTACAAAATGTTTCAACGAGAACCTACGGTCGAAAGTTTAAATCTTATTTAAAATTAATATTATTTTGTTACGATTTTTTTTTAACATTAAGATATTGCGGGTGACTACTACCCATATAGAGTCAAAATTGGCTCTGATGTTAAATTTGACTTTAATTTAATAAAAATAAGAAATGGCCTATATATTATTATAAAATGTAAAAAAAAGGGAGAAGTAATCCCTTTTTACGATATATCAACAAAAATTTGAGTCCAAAGTTGTAGTCAGTGAGAACCAAATCTCCCTTCTCCGGAGAACTCTCAAAAAAGAAAAAAATATACAGGAAAATATTGAGTTAAAATTTTAAATTATAAAAAATATTTTATAATTTTTTTTTTTTTTGATTGGTAGTAAATTCAAATGAAACAAATTTTTCTCGCTTGGGACAGGAAGTGAACCCGGGACCCTAGCCTTGAGAAATATTGACATTTGACAACCCCTCGGCCACAGAGGGAGGAGGGTCATTTTATTAATTAATAAAATTATATAAAATAAAAGAATATTCCGCCGAATTTCACAGTTCAAAATTAAGTGGGAAACCAAAAGAAAATTTAATTTTCACACAAGATTTTTCAAATACGGTATTTTAAATAAATATGTAAATAAAAAATAAATTTCAAGGAATTTTTAAAAGTGTTAGAAATAGTATAATTTAAAAGTAGAAAAATATTTTAACTACTATCTTAATTATATATGTTTAAAAACAAATTTTTCCCAACATTCTTTCGATTACAGTGGATACTTATAACGATACTCTCTTGTTAAGATCATAAAACACTTTAAAAAGACCTCTTTACTTGAGATTCCAATTAGAGCTCGATTACTATACTTTTAATATAAAAGGCCAAATGGCCTAAGGGCAGAGTGAATTTTTTCACACTCTGATCCTTACAATCTTTTACTATTATTTGAAGAGAAAAAATTAATGTTTGAAAAAATATCTATGAATTAATTTAATCATATCTTCAAGGTCAATTCAATTGTCTTGAATGGGTTTCAAATATAATATTATTTTTTGAGGGAGGAAAATGACCGGCCATTGTGTCCGACACCCGAAGGATCAGGATCAACGCCAACAGGATAATACTCTACAATTATATGAAAGAGAGCCGATCCTTAGATTTTAATCGCTCTTATATTCTTATTACAAGAAGATGTTGTTTGATTCGGACGAAGATAAAAAAAAAAACGATAGAAAAAATTCGAGGACAAAATTCTTGCATAGAATAAAGAGATATTATTATTTATTTAATATTCTATCGGGTATATTTTGGAGGCGGGCGGGGAGGGGGGATCGTGAACAATTTATTAACGAGAACTTATTTTCTTGAATGAAGTAATAATATACAACCATTATGAAAAGTAGTTTTTTTTTTTTGTTTTTTTTTAATAAATTTTTTCAATAATCAGTTATTCTTGCATAAATTAATTATTATTATTTTTTTAATAGCTTGGTTTAAAATTAACAATTTTAAATAACAATTCACTAAGGATGATGAAGTATACAAAACGAATATAAAAAAAATCTGGTGTGACTGGCGCACAGCACACAACTTTCTCTTACCCTTCGGTAAGAGAAAGTTGCGCACTGTGCTGGTCACACCAGATTTTTTGTGTCGAGATATATTTAGTTTCCGATAGCACCTTAGTTTCAAACTTGGATTTTAAATGTTGACTGCTTGAAATAAACTATGGTTATTTTTCAAAATTTTAATCTCATATTTGGACATTTTATACACAATAGAGAATCGTAAATAAATACAAAATTTCATAAGAATTGGAAAAAAAAATTTTAAATGCCTAAAAAGTTTCAAAGGGGACCCCCTTTTGAATCGAAATTAACATAAAAATCCCTATAGGAAATTAACATTAGGCCTATGAGAGAAGGCGGAGAGACAGGCGATAATGTTTGCAAGTGAGAGAGAGAGATATATATATGTTTTCTCCTAAGCAATTAAAGACACAAATAAATGGGAATTTAAATAATAATTGATTTTTAATCTAATAAAAAGAAAAAGATTTAAATTCCGTTACCATGGCAACCATTTCTATCTTTCCTATGAAGAACAAGAGTAAAGTGGTCTCCAGAAGATTTCAACGGCAAAATGAGAATATACATTTTAAAGAGCATCTAAAAAATAATTGATTTTTGAATTTTAAAAAAAATCCTTGGAGGGAATTTTGAGAAAATCGAAAAAAACTGAAAAAGTACATCAGTAAAGTACTAGTACTTTTTGGCCGATTTTGTTCAAAAGCTTATTTTGAGCGTGTGGGAAGGTACCTAAGTTAAATATAAAATTTCAATCCGGTAGCTCAATTCCTTCATGCTAAAAGAACAAGAGTAAAGTGGTCTCCAGAAGATTTCAACGGCAAAATGAGAATATACATTTTAAAGAGCATCTAAAAAATAATTGATTTTTGAATTTTAAAAAAAATCCTTGGAGGGAATTTTGAGAAAATCGAAAAAAACTGAAAAAGTACATCAGTAAAGTACTAGTACTTTTTGGCCGATTTTGTTCAAAAGCTTATTTTGAGCGTGTGGGAAGGTACCTAAGTTAAATATAAAATTTCAATCCGGTAGCTCAATTCCTTCATGCTAAAAATCTGTCCACACATACATACACACACACACACAGACCAATTTGCGGGACCCACTTTTTTTGGACTCAGGGGACCTCAAAACATGTATATCCATCAAAATCTCGACATCGAATTTTTGACATGATCGCAATACTTTCTCTCTCTATATATTTCATATATAGGGTACGAGAAAGTAATATATTATCGTCTATTTTAAATATTTTTCTGGATTCAAAGAAGGATATATTGAGTTTTTTTACTTTCTCTTAGCCTATATATGAAATATATAGAGAGAGAAAGTATTGCGATCATGTCAAAAATTCGATGTCGAGATTTTGATGGATATACATGTTTTGAGGTCCCCTGAGTCCAAAAAAGTGGGTCCCGCAAATTGGTCTGTGTGTGTGTGTGTATGTATGTGTGGACAGATTTTTAGCATGAAGGAATTGAGCTACCGGATTGAAATTTTATATTTAACTTAGGTACCTTCCCACACGCTCAAAATAAGCTTTTGAACAAAATCGGCCAAAAAGTACTAGTACTTTACTGATGTACTTTTTCAGTTTTTTTCGATTTTCTCAAAATTCCCTCCAAGGATTTTTTTTTAAATTCAAAAATCAATTATTTTTTAGATGCTCTTTAAAATGTATATTCTCATTTTGCCGTTGAAATCTTCTGGAGACCACTTTACTCTTGTTCTTTTAGCATGAAGGAATTGAGCTACCGGATTGAAATTTTATATTTAACTTAGGTACCTTCCCACACGCTCAAAATAAGCTTTTGAACAAAATCGGCCAAAAAGTACTAGTACTTTACTGATGTACTTTTTCAGTTTTTTTCGATTTTCTCAAAATTCCCTCCAAGGATTTTTTTTAAAATTCAAAAATCAATTATTTTTTAGATGCTCTTTAAAATGTATATTCTCATTTTGCCGTTGAAATCTTCTGGAGACCACTTTACTCTTGTTCTTCATAGGAAAGATAGAAATGGTTGCCATGGTAACGGAATTTAAATCTTTTTCTTTTTATTAGATTAAAAATCAATTATTATTTAAATTCCCATTTATTTGTGTCTTTAATTGCTTAGGAGAAAACATATATATATCTCTCTCTCTCACTTGCAAACATTATCGCCTGTCTCTCCGCCTTCTCTCATAGGCCTAATGTTAATTTCCTATAGGGATTTGTATGTTAATTTCGATTCAAAAGGGGGTCCCCTTTGAAACTTTTTAGGCATTTAAAATTTTTTTTTCCAATTCTTATGAAATTTTGTATTTATTTACGGTTCTCTATTGTGTATAAAATGTCCAAATATGAGATTAAAATTTTGAAAAATAACCATAGTTTATTTCAAGCAGTCAACATTTAAAATCCAAGTTTGAAACTAAGGTGCTATCGGAAACTAAATATATCTCGACACAAAAAATCTGGTGTGACCAGCACAGTGCGCAACTTTCTCTTACCGAAGGGTAAGAGAAAGTTGTGTGCTGTGCGCCAGTCACACCAGATTTTTTTTTGTCTTTTCTCTGAATGCCGATTTGATTTACCTGTGTACACAACCATCAGACCTTATGTGGGAGCCGAAGGCTTTAAATTGTATAATCAAAACGACATCACTTATAGTCAATCTAATTATTCTTTATCGAAGTTTGCTGTTTTCTATCTCACACTTATTTTCTTCTTTTAACTGTTATATACAGAAATGGTGAAGATAAGTGGAATGAGAAAACTCAAATGGAAGTCAATTTACAAGAGAAAAATTATTATTGTGCGCAATGATCCTTAAAAAATTCCATTGACTCATAATTATGATTATGAAAATCTGAATTTAAAATATGGGGAATGACTTCCCCGAGACTTTCTCGTATATTCTTTTGGAATTACGTCTGGGTGTGTGTGTGAACACAATTGCTTAAAAACCAAAGCAGCTAGATCGATGAAATTTGGTATATGCTCCTTACACTAAAATTGTAGATTTCTATCAACTTTTGGAGTAAATATGTCACTTGGAAGTAGTACTTTACCTAATAAGCTTTTTTTGAAACTTTTAATTTCTTTGTTATATTATGGTAAAATACCTACTCAATTTTAAAAAGTTTTTATTCTTTGACATTTTTCCGAAAACTGAATAGTTTTTGAAATAATCACAGAAGAAAACGACATTTTTCGTTAATTTTGGAAAGAAAAATCAAAATCATACAGGTGTCATTAAAAAACTTGTAAATATAAACAAATGAATTTGTGAAACAAATACTTTTGAAGACACACAACGCCCTCTTCTCGGGAAAAACATGCGTAACTTCTACCTCCTGGACCCCCTTAAGAAACCAGTTGATTTACAAAAGCTTAGAAAAGTCAAATTTATATGATTACAATAGCACTCTCTCTCTTACTATTAATATAGTGACAGACCGTAACATATCTAAACTTTTCCTTAATAATAATGATAAACAAAGAGTTTTTCTTGTAATTTGACTAATGACGAATTAATAACAGGAACAATTCTGAATGGCCTTTATTGTTTTGGGGAGGCTGTTTGGAGACGAGCATTGTAATGGTGGGGAAAAAAGAACAGAGGGGCAAAGAAGACAAAGATGCCCTCGGGCCAAATCCTAAGAGATCGCATCTCATTTGGTCCAGACCTCCTCCTTTCGTCCTTATCGTCGCTTATTTATTCATAAGAAGACGAGAGAACCATAGAGGACTCGGTCGGCAAGGAGTGGGGGGATCCACTTTAATGACCATGATGAGGGTGAAATTTAACTTAATTATAACTTTTCATTTCGAGATTTGATCTATATAATATAGAAACATGTTCTACAAGATATTATGGATCTTCAAACAGCACCTAGCTCTTTAAGATAAATTTAGTCACTAAATTAAAACATTCACAAAATATACTAAAGATGTAGATTTATTAGAACTTGACATTTTTAAATAATGAAAAGGGAAATAAAAAAAATTATAAATATTTGATTTTTTTAGAAGCTTTTAAGGGAATGCAACAAATAAGGACTTCACCACATAAAGAAAATTCGAAGATATGCTTGTCAAAACTCAAAAAACAAAACAAAATTTTAAGATATAAATACTTGAATATGTTAAATGTGAACTCTTTAAAGTTATTCAGATTTAAATTTTTAATTAAGGTGCGCGTCTCGGGGTGCTAATTTTGGGAGATTCCAGCGGCCACAATTTTGAAGCTATCAACCTCAAATTTTTTTTAAATTAAAGTTATTTAAAATATCTACAACTTATAGAAGCCCTTTTTTTAATTTTCGAAAAAATATTTTTTTTTTTTTTAGATTAATCACAATAAATAAAAGATAGTTTTAAAAAATTCGCTCTATATCTTATAGATAATTAAATTAGTAATCATTGTGTTAAAAAATTATTAATTTTTTACCCTTAATTAATTAGCTGGAATATTTCAAATGAAATGGAGTAAATCCCTTATATTCCTATGGGGAAAACTAACGCCATCTCTTGCCGCTTAGAGTAACTCGTTAGTGAATCGTCTTCTAACGGCTTTTCGAGACGCGCACCTTAAGGATATTTTTTAGGCACAACAAGCGTATGAAACGACACTTCTTAACTTAATAGATATTAAAAAAAAATTTCTTAAGTTTTTTTTTTAAGTCAGATAAATTCACCATCCCCTCAAAATAAAGGGGTTTAGAATCTTTTTATTTATGAATAAAAATATTGATAAATAAAAAAATTAAATTCATATATTATCATATTTTAATAAGATATAAAAGGCATAATAGATTTTTAAAAATCCCGTATGATTTATTTCATTTACGACAAGAGAATTTAAGGTCAACACCTGTCCGACTATTGCCGGAGGACAGAAAACAGGTCAAATTTAACCCTTTAGTGACTTGCATGAAATAATATATCACGAGAAAGAATTTAATGAGTCCCTAGAAGAGAAAAAGAATGTTAAAAATTCAATTAGCTATATAAATATAAAATAGATTTATAATTAATTTTAATGAAACAAAGATCTTAAAAAAAAAAAAAAAATTTCAAATCAAGATTTTTCTATTTTAACAAATTATGGGAGTGGTTGACATTCGGAGGCTTTATGAATGAAATGAATGTTTTGTTGGTTTCCCTTGGCTAATTTTAACGAGATATTATGTATTATATTTAAATTTAATTAGAATATGATTATTCGAGAATGTATTTATTCAATTAATATCTTTTCCTAGCTTTATTTATCCGTTGGAATAAGAAATTAAATATAAAGTAGAGATTGATGAAAGGTGGTAACTTAATTTAGAGGAATTATAAATAAATTAAATAAACAGGTATATAATTAATACAATGAAACTGAAGATCAAATCAATTTTTTTTTATAACTCATTTTGTCTCATTTGGAAACATCATGTTTACATTTCCTTAATTAGACGTCTCTATTTATTTTATGATATTTAAGAACCTGAATTTTTTTTTTCAGCGGGAAATGATCAAATAAATTTAGCCTATCAGTGAATATGATCAATCAAACTTTAAGCTATTTAAATTTAAAAATTTTTAAATATTTATTTATTGATTTAAATAAAAAAATTTTAATTGAGTTATCTTAAAATTAATTAAGAAATAATTTTAATAGTAAACCTGATTGAGACCATTGAGGACTGAACCAGTCACTAAAAAAAATAAAAATAGTCTATTTAATGACGTTCTTTTGTATATTATAGGTAATTAAGGGCGCGGAAGTCGATAATTTATTCTTATATAATTACAAAGGCTATATACTTCAAATCCAGATAGCCTATAAGCAGATTAATTAATAATATTTTAATATTTATCCCTAATTCGTCATTTTTTCTAATCATCTCTTTCTAGCCATTTTATACATCTAGGTTTATCCTATTTGACGAATGACCCTTTCATAACTCAAGTATAGTCAATGATGATAGGTTACGGAGAGTCACAACACTAAATAAAAGTCATTTTCATTGAGATTAAATTTGATAAAATTAGTGACTGGTTTCGAATATTGATGGCTTGGGTTGCTGATAAATTTTTGCTAACATCGTAAGATGATAAAGTGATTGTCAACTGCAGATGATAAAGACGTCGAAACGTATAAGTAACTATAGTTACAAAAATGTTCGGCAATTTTCTTAACAAATTATATATGTTCGTGGACTCTTAATTATAGGGCCTATCGTCATTAAAATTATGAGGATAGTTAAAGTCTATATGGCCTAAGATGCCGAAAAGACAAAAAAAAAAAAAATAAAAACTATAAAAACAATGCTATCTTCAACAAGATTCGTATAGGTCGGGGCCGGAAGGCCAACAAAAAGATTTATTTCCTATTCAAGTTTTAGAAAATCAATTAAATACAATAGGCAAAAGTCAGAAAAATGTGTTGATTAATTACTGTGTCCCACTGTTGAAATGAAAATTTACGTCATACAAAAGTTTGCCCGGATCTATTTTACAGAGAAAGGATTTTGAAAATAGTAGAAAAATTAATTTTTTGAAGATACAAACAAAAATTAATTAATCATAAGGAAAGGAGATGCGCAGCAAAGAGAATAAAAAAAATTTTTTTTTAATTCTTTTGGTCGACGTTTCGAACGCCAATCGCGTCCTTCTTCAGGACCAAAGGTTGTTATGAAATACACTCTCACGATACATCCCGAAGAAGGAAGCCGTCCGAAACGTTGACCAACAATAAAAAAAAATTTTATTCTCTTGGCTGCACATCTCCTTTCTTTAAGATTAATATACAACAGCCATTTTTCACTTTTATTAAGAAATGATTTAATAATTAATTAAAAAGCTAAAGAATAAAAAGCCTAAAAATACTCTATTTTCAATATTTTTATAAAATTGTAAAATTATCTTGAATAATGGCCTACTTTATGAAGAAGAGATATGATGGAGAGACCACTCCTACCAAGGGCGGATCCAGAGGTGTTTCTCGGGGGGGGGGGGGGGAATCTGGTGTGACTGGTCGCACAGCACATAATTTTTTCTTAAATTCGATAATTTAAAGACGCATTCTGTACTTGTTTACCAGAATATAAATACAAATCAATTAATTTTTAAAATTTTACATTAAAAATAAACTTTTTTTTTTAAATCTCGGGAGGGGGGAGTAATTACCCCCTTTGCCCCTCCCTGTATCCGCCCTTGACTCCTACTTCACTTTATTTGTTGATACAATATATCAACCGGTATATAATAAATTATTAGGACTCGATATTTATATATTCATAAACTATATTAATCCTAAAGTGTTTTTATTGGGAATTTTTTTAAAGAAAATAAAAGGTTCGGCTTAACAAGAGTATAAAATATACTGAACCGATGAAAGAAAATTATAATATTTTATCGAAAAAGCATGAAATCAGAATTATAGTATTCATCCTACGAGAATATTATATAGTTTTCTTAGCCGTGGCGAAATCTCTCAAAATTTCCATTACGTCCCTCCCTCCGCCCCCCCCCCCTTGCTCCTCTTTCTCCATTCTTTGTCTTTTGCTTTAGGTGATAAGTATCGAGGATCTCATCTCTCAAGTGCAAATATTAGTTCTCTATTGTATCCTTATCATTTATCGTCGATCGCCTCCAGGAATGCATATCACCAGAGATTTATCATTTATCTTAAATCGTCGTTTGAGACAGACATCTTCGGATCTCACTCTTACTCACTCTTGTATAAAGGACATAAACACCAAATGGTCCATTAAAAAGGTTGCTCAACATAAATTACAACGATTTGACATTTTATTTTCTTATCAGAAAAAGAGAAATCGACAAGATTGATTCAACGATTGCTATTAATTATAAAAAATATTTATAAAAAATAAAAAGCAGATTGATCTAACCTTCACTGGCTAAAAAATGGTATCTATTGAACGATTTTTAAATTATATCAATAATAAAATTAAAAGGAATAAACTAATGAGGCAACTAAAAACCCGACTTTCATGAATGGATAGATGTAGGCCGTATATTTGAGATTATTTCTATAATAATACTTTTTTACTTTTGTTTAAAGCCTTTTTTGGCATCTAAGTTAATTTAGATCTTTACTCTATTTAAATAAATTGTTATTTTTGTCGCTTGGTACGGGAAGCAAACCTTTACTCCCAGCGATTACTCTTACAATCAGGGATGGGCAAGTTACTCGATTTTGAGTAACGAGATACAAAATACCAATTACTTCAGATTTTTGTAACGAAATACAAGATACCAATTATTCACGGGTTTGTGTAACGAGATACAAAATACCAATTACGTATTTCAAATACATTGAAAATACCAATTACAAACAAATTTTTCCTTGATTTTAAAATACTTTTTGGAGGGGTAATTCTGGAACTAGAGCCCTGCAGGGATACGGGTTGGCCCGTAGGCCCGTTACCCGCCCGGCCCGCGGGCTTTGGAGGCCATGAAAAAATTAATTACTCAGGATAATAAGGAATAATTCCCAAAGAAGAATGCAGCCAAAATTTATTTCATTCGATTTTAATAAAAAATACTAATCACTTGCTGACGGGTTTGAACCATCATCGGAGCTACAGACATGGAAAAAATATAATAGAATCATAAGATGTTTTGTTTTACAAATCATTTGAAAAGACTTATTGAATTAATTGATCATACCTGTGATTTTGTCTTTTTAAAACTCTTTAAAACATAAAGACAAAATCACAGGTATGATCAATTAATTCAATAAGTCTTTTCAAATGATTTGTAAAACAAAACATCTTATGATTCTATTATATTTTTTCCATGTCTGTAGCTCCGATGATGGTTCAAACCCGAACCGAAACGTCAGCAAGTGATTAGTATTTTTTATTAAAATCGAATGAAATAAATTTTGGCTGCATTCTTCTTTGGGAATTATTCCTTATTATCCTGAATACAATACTACAGCTATAATCAAATATTCAATTACTAAAATTAATTACGGGCGGATACGGGAGGGTAGCAAGTCTAAATAAACGGGTTCGGGCGGACGGGCATGCAAATGAAATTTTATTTAAAAATTACTAGACATTCGTTCATTCATTCACTAAATCTCGGGCGGGTATGGACGGGTTTGAAAAAAATCCAGGCGGGCCTGAAGTATGGTAAAAAATTACGGGCTGGGTACGGGCGGGAAGTCAAAAAAAAAAATACGGACACGGACCGGTCCGGGCCAAAAAAAATCTGCCCGTGCAGGGCTCTATCTGGAACCCTAAATAAATTTAGTTTAGGAAAGTGGCAGCTAAACTTATATTGGAGAATACCTTTGGAAAATCGAAAACAATAAAATTATTCATGACACTAAAAAAAATTTATTTATAAAAATATGCAAAGGTTTCAAAAAACCAAGTTTTCAAAAGTTTTGTCGGATAATCTGGAACTTGATGGAGAATGAATAAACCCGCAAATGAAAACAATCTTTCAACTGGGGCAGAAGAACAAAGATTTAGTCGTTGAGAGCTGGTTGAAAGAAGAAAGCAAAAAAGTTTTTTAACGAAGAGTGAAAATTTGGCGGTTTGATTGACTTCTCTTTACTGGTTTTTACTAAGATCCGGAGCAGAGAACCCACACGACGATTACATACAGTAATATTAAATAAATTAAAACGATTTCAGCTCCCTCTGCAAGACTTTTTACACTGCGGCAAATAAAAAAAAAAAGTATTTGGTATCTCGAATTTCAGATACCAATTACTAAAAAATGTAACGAAATACAAGATACCAATTACTTTGCCAATTCTGTAACGAGTTACAAGATACCAATTAATATTGTATTTGGTATCTTGTATTTCAAATACATGTAACTGATTAACGCCCATCCCTGCTTACAATGTGCTACTGATTGATACTTAATTAAATAATATAGTTCAAAACAAAACAGGATTAAGACTAGACGAGAGAATTTTTCTTTCAACAGACACTTGATTTTAAAATGTCTAAAGCCCCTGGTCGTGGGAAATGCTAGAATATTTGCCTCTTCAGGGTCATGGGTTCGCTTCCCGCAAGCGAAAAAAATTTATCTAACAATTAAATGAAATATTTAGCGATTCTAAATGACTTAAATGTCGAAAAAATTCTTAAGCAAAAAAATGTCTAATTTTTATTCAAAAAAGTTAAAAATAAAAGAAACAAAAAATTTAATTGAGGTGTAGGCCTATAGCTGATAATACGATTTATTTAAGGTTCAGGAAATCTCCAATGAACAACGCAGCTAGTTTTTTCAATTTTTATTTAAATGTAAAGTGCCAGGGCCAAAAAATATTTACTCAATTATTTTGAGTAGACCTATTTGCTTTTTGAAGTTGTGGCTGCGATGTGATTATAATGGAAAGATGGAGATGTCAGCCAAATTGGAATACTTTAAGTTCAATAAAACTCCCAGAATAAGACGTTTTGGCCTGAATTTATTTGACCATCTTCAGTTGCCGAAACGTCTTATTCTGGGAGTTTTATTGAACCTAGAGCATTCCAATTTGGCTGATATCTCCAACTCTCCAATATAATTATTTTGAATATTCTCATAAAAGATTTGAGAAAATAATTAATTTTTATATCTTTAGATGCTGAACAAGATCTTAAAAAAAATGAAGATCTTGTTCGGCATCTGAGCCATTTAAACTCAGAACGTCAAAATTAATTAAACTTTATCCTAGCGAAATTTTCACTTCTGCGCTACAACCCAGGAGCTTTATTTTATTTCTCTCAACTTCTTTATTAGATAACCGACAACAAAACTATAAAGTAGACATTTGGAATGCAAAATTCACGGATCTAATACTCCGCCCTCGCCTAACATATGTTCATTTCTCTTTATTTTAATAACTATACCTACGCAAAAAATACTTGGGCGCAACACTTGACAAGTACAAAGAATCAAAATTAAAATGGCAAGAATTGTATAAAACTTTCCAATAATCTGAAACAGGGAGTGGAACAAAAATTTTCGGTAATAATTGACATAACCAAAGTGATGCCTTATTTGAAGTTCAATCTGGAAATATTTAAATATTTCTTCCAATATTGAAACTCTCTATGTTAAGTGATCATGGGAATATGAAAAAAGACGAAACGGTTAAACAGTTGAGATCTACGGTCTTTTAAATTCTAAAAAAATTTAAAGAAAAGTTAAAAACAGCCAGAAGAAAATTTACGAAAGAAATCCAAATATAAATACGAGAAAGTAAAATGAAAATAACTGCTGGATGACAATTTGACAATTGGTACGAAAATACTTTTTCTTTTTACAGGATCTTTTTATTTTCTGACATCTATATATAAATAAAAAGGTCCTGTAAAAAGAAAAAATATTTTCTTACCAATTGTCAAATACAACTGACATCCAGTTGTAACTTCTATCATTTTTTTACTCTTGGAATTCTTTAGAAAAAAATTTCTTATCTCATGTTTTAATTAGATATTTTTAAATGGTATAAATAGTCCGATGATTTTATTTAAGCCATTTGGATACCAAATGGCTTAAATAAGAATACCTGGACCCCAATAAATATATTTTCATAATAACAGTTATCGTTTAAAGTCTTATATGGCCTAAGTTGCCGAAAAGACTGTGTGTGAGTGTGAGTGTGAATGAGAAAAAAGTGTGAGTGTTTAAAAAAAAATGATATAAATAATTGACTATCAATTGTAAAAAAAAATTGTTTCATATTTCTGTAGAAAATTTTACCTGAATTGATGGAGTTGCTTTTAAGAAGGGTCAGGAAAACTTACCTGTAACAAAAGAAAAAAAAATTAGTAACAGAAAAGTATAGGCCTATTAGATTCTAAATCATATCTTTAAGATACAGTATATGTAAATTTATTTTTAAATTCTATAAATTTATGTGTTAATAGATTTTATATATAGAATCTTGGTAAAATTAAGAAATTTTCTCTTCAACCCTTTATAAAAAAAAACAATATATTTATATATTATGTTAGTAAATATACCATATAATCATGAATTGTATTCTGATTTAAAGAATTCTTACTTCCCGACTGTCTAATTAAAACGATCATTAAGAATATATAATTTATTAAAATATAATGTCGTCCTTTTGGGGAGACAGGTTTATCAATAAAGGCCTGAGTGACCTGTGGCTCTATCGGGCTCCGATTTCATCTTAGCACAGCCACCTACGCCTTGAAGACTGAACTGAGCATCCTGGTAATGTCCCGCCCAAAATAGCCCCGGGGCCAAAACACGGGGCTCATGATGTATGGCCCCAGTGCTCACAAACTAGCACACACCAACAACATATACATATTTAATATGAAAGAGTGAAAGAGACAGAGCAAGGTTAGGTTTGCATATAGTTACACTAGTAGATCCGGTCATTGAGAGAAAAAAGATTTAAAAAAATTTAAAAAATTGCATTTCATCATTGATGTAATTGGTTCAAATTGTTATAGTAATATAAATATAATCAATTTAAAAAAAATTGATTTTTAAAACTTCTTCTAGAACCAGATAAACCACCTAGGGGGTATTGCCTGACCAACACCTTAACAAAGTCAGAATATTTGTGTCGTTTAAAGCCTAGAAGGTCAACAGTTCAAATAAATTATTTTTTAAGTTGTCAAATTCTATCAATTTTTGATGAAATAATTTAGACTTTAGAATTTAATAAATTTTTTCTTTCTACTAAACTACTAATTTATTTATACAAATAAAAAAAAATATGGTGTGACTGGTCGCATGGCATACAACTTTCTCTTACCTTCGGTAATCAAAAGTTGTGTACTGTGCTTGTCACACCAGATTTTTTTGTGTCGATATATTTAGTTTCCGCCGATATAGATGTGAAAATTCAAGATGTAAAATTTATATGGAAAATATTTTATTTTGTTACCATGGCAACCATTTCTCCTCTTTCCTATGAAGTACAAGAGTAAAGTGTGCTTCAAAAGATTTCAATGGCAATATGAGAATATACATTTGATAGAGCATCTAAAAAATAATTGATTTTTGAACTTTATTCCTTGGAGCGAATTTTGATAAAATCAAAAAAAACTGAAAAAGTACATCAGTAAAGTACTAGTACTCTTTGGCCGATTTGGTTCAAAAGCTTCGTGTCACGTCCCATCGGGATGCCTAACTTTTTTTTTTTTTTTTTTTTAAAAACATTCACACTTTTTTCTCATTCACACTCACACTCACACACACATTCATACAGTCTTTTCGGCAACTGAGGCCATATAAGACTTTTTACGATATCCGTTATTAATAAATATACATATATGGGGTCCAGGCATTCTTATTTAAGCCATTTGGTATCCAATTGGCTTAAATAAAATCATCGGACTGCCTGGGGTCCGAACCCGCGACGTTTGGTATATGAGGTTAGCACGCTAACCTCTACGCCATGCCCCGAGGGCAGGATGCCTAACTTAAATATAAAATTTAAATTTCCTAGCTCTTTACGTTCTTGAGATATTTTGTTCAAAAACACACACACAAACAGACAGACAGACCATGTTGCCTAAACCACCTTTTTGGATTCATTAATTAATAAATATGGCTAATATACTCTGTCATGGGTGTCCACGAGGGATGCAGATGGAGCGGGGGCCTAAGGAGTTCCATTGAGGTTTTGAAATATTTTTTGCCCTTTCGACTACTCAGGCCATTTAGGGCTTTGAAAATTAAAATGTGTTTCAATACATAAGCATGTTCCGCAAATATCAAATTTTTTTATTTAATTTTTATAAGACTTTTAGGGAATTTGAGGCCTTATATTTTTAAAAATTAATTTGTAACAAATATAATTTGAATAGATTTTTGTCGCTCATGAAGGGAAGCGAATTTCCAGAACAAGAATGCTAAGGCTCAATTCATTTAAAATTAGGCTAAATATATAACAACATAATTGTTTTTTTGTTTTTGGCTGTAATTAAAAGAAATTCATGTTGAAATGAAATATTTCTTCCTTAAACAAAATTTTGATATTCCGCAAGTCGCTATTATCTAAGAAAAAATAAGGCTATTTGGTGAAGACAATTTGTTTGTAGGCCGCCCCCGCGGAGGCCCCGAGGCCCGGGCGGAGAAGGATTTCTTAAGCAAGACAATACTTGGGACTTGGGAGACCTCCGCCTCCGCCTTCAGGACCTGAAGACCTCGTCCCTGTTCTCTTGTCGCACTGTGGCATCTTATTTTTTTTTTTTTTGACTTCGCGAGGTGGGGTCCATTTCAGGAACATTCCGTCCCTTCCCTTCCCTTAGAGGTTGAATACATTCATCGCTGATCGAAGCCAATTATTTCAAGGAGGAAGTAAGAAAAAGAAAAAAAAAGGCCAAGAAGTTGATGATGACCTACGCCCAGTACGATTGGTCTTGTTAGGCGTGAAGATTCCATTTGCACAGGTTGAAAATAATAATCAAGCCAATATGGTAAAATAAATTCACTTCGATTTATGGCAGACTTGTTGCGACGCCCGGGTCTGATAAAGTCGTATCGAGCTTCGATCCTTCCGGGTGAAATGGTTCGGGTGTTGCTAACAGTATTACCTGAATGTTTTTTTAAAAGTAATTCGGGCTAATTAATTTTTTTAATTCGTATTCTATAATATTTGATTAAATGGCTAATATCACCTTTAAATTTAATTTGTTTACTTTCTCTTTCCTAAATATTAATATATTAATATTGAATCTATTTAACGAAATTATTGGTTTCATGTTAAAAATTCGATGTCGAAATTTTGATGGAAATACACGTTTTGAGGTCCCTCAAGTTCAAAAAAGTGATTCCCGCAAAATGGTCTGTGTGTGTGTGTGTGTGTGTGTTTGTGTGTCTGTTTATATTTAAGTTAAGCACCCCCCTGAGGCGTGAAAATAGGTTTTTAATTAAAATAAAGATGGGAGAAATGGTTTCAATGGTAAAAAAAATATAAATATTTTATAAATTTTCCATCTTGAATACTATCTGGACCATGTTAAGCATGGAGGAACCAAGCGCCATTATGATCCAAATTGAGAAAATACCGCCATCTTGTAGGGAAAAATAAGATCTACTTTTTTATTTAAAACGTATTTAAATTAGTATGTTTTTTGTATAAAACAAGAAAAAAAAAGTCATTGCCATTGGGTTTGTTTACAATTGTGCAAATGAAATGTCCTCTATCTCAGATTTAGGTTGATGGCGCTTGGTTCCTTCGTACATAACATAGTCCATCTAATGTAGGGAACTAAATATACATGTATGTCGACATAAAAAATCTGGTGGGATAAGCGAAGAAAACGACTTTCAATTACCAAGCTAAGAGAAAGTTGTGTGCTGTGGGTCCAGTAGAATTTTAAATATACTTATATAATTATATTAATTAATGTATATGTATTTATTAGTGCAGGAGTTTAAATGGAAGATTTTTATTTCACGATATTCAAAATTTAGTTAAATCATTTGATTCATGAACTCCTTCAGGGAGGTAAAAAAAAAATGAAAATAATCAATTCTAAGCAAAAAAAAAAAAAAAAAAATGATGAGGGTCCACGTTTGAATTGAAATTCATAGAGATCATGACCGACATGTTGAAAAGCAGAGATATTTGTTAAATCGTTGCCAGCTATCATGTAGAACACGTTCTACTCCTCATATAGTCTAGACCTGTTTTCGCCCAGGATCCTAGTCCCTTTTTGTTAGGTGTCAAGAGATCCCTTGGTCAGGAGTCAAAGGATCCAAAGGGGTGTCTTGACACCTGACAAGTCTCCGACCAAAGCGCGTGTCTCGGCTTCCGCTAGGAAAAAAAAAAGTTGTTTATCTCCTCCTCCTATTCAGCATTCTTCTTCGCTCCTTATTGCACACTTGTGGCACCGGGTGCCTATGGTTAAAGCATATATTTTTTATATAGAATGTTTTTTTTTTTATCGAATCTAATTATATCAAGAGAGAAAATGATCTTTTTCCTTAAAATCTCATATTTAGAGTCAAAGAATGCAAAAGAAGTTTTTGTTGACTTTATAAAACACAAGTGAGCTTATTTAATAAGCTTACTAGTATGTGTGGAAGCCATCGATATTATTGTATATAAATAAATTAATAATCTCTAAATGGCCTCTGTAGCCGAAAAGAGTTAAAATATATATATATATATATATATAGGCTACATTTGGGTTCTAATAAGGTTGTAATTAGTCACATAAGACCAATGAAATAATTGGAAATGAAAGGTAATTCATAAAGCACAAAATGCCCCTGGGCTTGGCGTAGTAGGTAGCGTGCCTACCTCCTATACCAAACGTTGCGGGTTCGGACCCCAGGAGATCCGATGATTTTATTTAAGCCATTTGGATACCAGATGACTTAAATAGAAATGCCTGAACCCCCAATAGATATATTCCTTACAGGTTATCGTAAAGTCTTATATGGCCTAAGTTGCCGAAAAGACTGTGTGAATGTGTGTGTGAGTGTGAGTGA
Source organism: Euborellia annulipes (assembly GCA_023213315.1). NCBI lineage: Eukaryota > Metazoa > Arthropoda > Insecta > Dermaptera > Anisolabididae > Euborellia > Euborellia annulipes. The sequence goes on along the minus strand of JAKCPI010012826.1, from coordinate 58,287 downwards.
GAAAAAAGTGTGAATGCTTTATATAAAAGAAAAAAAAAGCACAAAATTATAATAACCTCCTCCCATAAAAAAAATTCCCGCTACGAACCTGGGGCATAATGATCAGTTAATTTCTAGGGAGATTGAAAAATTGCGGCCATACATTCTGTTCTATAAGACATAGAATAATAAAATAAAAAATCTATTAGTGAGTTGGTTATTAGGGTTGCCTACCCTACAGAAATTAAAAATAAATTATTCAAACATTGCATCTTATTATGACGCCATTTGGATACCAAATGGCTTAAATAAGAATGCCTGGACCCCAATATATGTATATATATTCATAATAACGGTTATCGTATAAAGTCTTATATGGCCTAAGTTGCCGAAAAGACTGTGCGTATGTGTGTGTGAATGTGAGTGTGAATGGGAAAAAAGTGCGAGTGTTAAAAAAAAAATAAAAAAAATCTTATCAAGACCTCTGTGATAGGTTGTTATAACAAAAAAAATATATTTGTATATTCAGAGTATATTTCCCCTCCTCCTTTATGATCAATTGAGGTGTTGTCATTTTATATATGACATATATTTAACAAAATAAAGACATATTTTGATCAAATACGGCAAATAAAAATTAAATTCAAGTAACACCCGGTTACGAAACTTGGTTGCAGAGCTTCTTGTGTGAGCTCGTATACGATATCGATATTTTTATCCGACGACAGGAGACAACGATGTTTGTCTTTGCAGTTGTTGTTGTGTTGTTTTGTGTTGTTGACTATCACAGACTCTGGTTGAGACTCCTCCAATTAAGTTCATTTTTGTACAAAAAAAAAAAAAAAATTGAATAAAAAACATCCTTTTCCTGCATTATAAATAAATCTAATTAATTAACTTATAAAACAAGAATTAAATCCACTTGAGTGTAAAAAAAGTGTTTCTGAAATGAACATATTCATAAATAACAAGAGATGAGGTTTTTATGCTGTTGGTTTAATTTGTACGAATCAAGAAAAACACATGAAAAATGAGAGATAAATCTCAGTCAGTCGAGGCTAATTTTGTACAAAGAGATAATTTAAAAAATAATTTATAAAATTAACCCAAACACTAAATTTCTTTTAATTTAGATAGATATAAAATGGTAGAAGAATTTTTCTTCATTTAAAAAATGAGAGTTCAAGATTATCTTTATTAACTCTGTGTAAAAATAAATTTGGAAGGTTTAAATAAGTGAATTTTTGCATTTGACTACTGAGAGAAGAGACAGATTAATGAAGAGACAATAAGAGACAAAATTTCAGGGACTGGAATGCTTAAAATTCCAAATGTAAACAAATAGGGAGTAAATTCGCTCTCAGGGCTTCCCCAAAAGCAAATGACAAAAATCGAATTTTTTTTTTTTGTCTTTTCGGCAGCTTAGGCCATATAGACATTTAACGATACTTAATATAATTACTATATATATTGAGGTCCAGGTATATTTATTTATATCATTTGGTATCCAAATGATAATAATTTAATATTTGTGAGCTATTAGAAAGTGGAATACGCAAAAAAAATGCGAAATTTTTTGCAGTTTATCATCAATTAAAAAATTATGGAAAAATTTATAGAAATTTATTTTGACCAAGTATATGGTGTAATAAAATTTCTGAAAATATAATAATCTAAAAATTTATAACACTCATTTGCTGCAAAAGTGTGTCATAACGCAAAATCTCTAATTTTTCAGGATATCAAAAAAAAAAATAAATAAATAAAATAAAATAAAATTTTAACACATTATAGAAATTCGAATTAAAAATGGTAGTAGCTATACAAATTATTATAATTTTTTATTATCGAAAATATCACTGGCACACCTTGCATAAAATCTTCTTTTTAACTGAAATGTTAGTTTTTTTTTTTTTTTTTTTTTATTAAGGTAGGATGCTAATGTTAGTTTTGAAATCAACAAAAAAGTTGTAAAAGAAAATATGTGATTCAAAAAAAAAAAAATCAGATATTTTGCGGCGAGTATCAGTTAAGTCACAGCCTGATAGTAGAGCTTTTTTTTTAATTTATACAGTACCAATGACACAATAAGGGCGATTTTTGAATTATGACAACATTGCAGCAAATGAGCGATGTAAGAAGACAAAATGCTAAAAAAAAATCGAAATGAATTTTAGACAATTTTTCTGAAAAAACTCATGGAAATATATTTGTTCTTATAAGCCAATGTGAATTGATAAAATAAAATAACTGGAACTCTTCAATTAAAAAAATCCAAGTTTGAAATTTTATAAAAAATTTTTTTTGAGCCCTGAAAGATCACTGTGTGTATTTGAAATTTACGGTGGTTTAATGTAGTTATCTTTTTTGAAAATTTTTCAAAGAAAAACAATTTTAAGTGAAAAACGTAATATTTTTTGAGGGGAAGGGTCGAACCCGGATTATGAACACTATGCCTCATATTTTTATGATCAACAAACAGTTTTCAACTGTAAAATTAAATTTTTATCAGTGTTTGAAGTTAGCTAATGCCGGATACTTTTTAATCAGTGATTTAAAAGAAGCATCATCATGATATAGAAAAATTATTATTGTTAATTATTACTTTGTCTATTAAATTAAATTAATTAAAAAAAGATCAACATTTCATTTAATGCTTTACAAAAAAAATATTTTCAAAATCTTGTTCCATTTAATTAACTTTCTAATGAAAGATTTCTCTCATCTGGAAAGAGATTTTCCGTGGTTTAAAAAGTCGTTTTTATTATTTTCTCTATTAACGTTACGAGTTGCTAAATGGCCATAAATCATCGAAGAGGCTTCTCTTCTGCCTGCCTACGCCTGGATTGAGCCTAACCATAACCGACAGACAATTGACAAGATTTTTAAAATATTTTTATTGACCATCTTAGTCAATATATATTATTTTTAAAGTATTGTTAATAATAATATGATTTTCTTTAAAAAGAATCTTGGTTTTTGGTATGAAACGAAGACATAATGTTTAATATCTATATTCAATATAGATCCTGTATACTAACATAAGTGCTTTATAAAAAATCTTAGTTTTCTGTACACTAACAGTATACAGTAATACCTCGCGGTACCATCGATTAATCGGACTAACAAATAAGTCTAAGTCTTTTTGGCTTTTAAAAAGTGGGGGCTGAATGACCAAGGTCAAAGGCCGGAAAATAAAGAGAAAAAAAAAAAGTCTTTTTGGCCATATAGATTTTAAACGATAATTATGTTAATGAAAATATACAGTACAATGGGGACCAGGCACATTTATTTATACCAACCAATTGATTTAAATAAATATTCGTCGGAGTGCCTCGGCCCTGAAGTTCAGAGCCGATCCAGAGGTGTTTCTCGGGGGAGGGGGGTAATCTGGAGTGACTGGTCGCACAGCACACAATTATCAAAAAAATTTTCAACTTTTAAATAAATAATGGTCTAAATAGCCATAGATGTCGAAAAAGACCTTAAAATTAAAAAAAAATCTATCTTCTAAATATATAAAAAATGAAATGGAAAAAAGCTTTAGTGTGCGTGTGCCATTCGGGCTGCCTAACTACCCCGCAGAAGGCGGCTTTGCGGCTAGTAAGTTATATGTATATTAGGCTGAACTCACACCAATCGAGCAAAACCATTTTCGAACAAAACGTTTTGCTCGATGTCAAAGCACACAGATCGAGCATTTTGTTTCCAGAGCCATTTGGATATGGCAAAAAAGGTGTCAGTGTTTTTAAAAATTATTATTATTTTTTACTTTCTCTTACCTATGTATATATGTAATATATATATAGAGAGAAAGTATTGGATTCATGTCAAAAATTCGATGTCGAGATTTTGATGGATCTTTACGTTTTGAGGTCCCCTGAATCCAAAAAAGTGATTTTCGCGACATGGTCTGTCTGACTGTGTGTGTGTCAATATATATGTATTTTGTAAAGTATGTGTGTAATAATAATATGATTTTCTTATAGGAATTTGTTTTTGGTATGAAACGAAGACATAATGTTTAATATCTATATTCAATATAGATCCTGTATACTAACAGCATACAGTAATACCTCGCGGTACCATCGATTAATCGGACTAACAAATAAGTCTAACAATGTAAGTCTTTTTGGCCATATAGATTTTAAACGATAATTATGTTAATGAAAATATACAGTACATTGAGGACCAGGCACATTTATTTATACCAACCAATTGATTTAAATAAATATTCGTCGGAGTGCCTCGGGCCGAGGGCGGATACAGGGGGGGGGGTAAAGGGGTAATTACCCCCCACCAGATTCGAAAAAAATACCTTTTTTCGCAAAAAAAATTTATTTTTAATGTAAAATTTTTAAAATTAATACTTAAAAATTTGATGTGTATTTATATTCTGGCAAACAAGTACAGAATGCGCTTTTAAATTACCGAAATTAAAAAAAATAGTGTGCTGTGCGACGAGTCACACCAGATTAATCCCCCCCGAGAAACACCTCTGGATCCGCCCTTGGCCTCGGCCATGAAGTTCAGAGCCGATCCAGAGGTGTTTCTCGGGGAAGGGGGGGGTAATCTGGAGTGACTGGTCGCACAGCACACAATTATCAAAAAAAAATTTTCAACTTGTGCGGAGTCCAAAGCGGTGTGCACTCATTGACAACTATCTCACAACTGTTGTAAATAAATAATGGTCTAAATAGCCATAGAAAAAGACCTTAAAACTAAAAAAAAATTCTATCTTCTAAATATATAAAAAATGAAATGGAAAAAAGCTTTAGTGTGCGTGTGCCATTCGGGCTGCCTAACTACCCCGCAGAAGGCGGCTTTGCGGCTAGTAAGTTATATGTATATTAGGCTGAACTCACACCAATCGAGCAAAACCATTTTCGAACAAAACTTTTTGCTCGATGTCAAAGCAAACAGATCGAGCATTTTGTTTCCAGAGCCATTTGGATATGGGAAAAAAGGTGTCAGTGTTTTTAAAAATTATAAATAAAAAATTATTTTGCTTCTAGTAGGCAGTTCAAAAGCAAAACGTTTTGCTCAAGAAAGACTTTCTGAGTCGTGAGTTCAAATATTTTCGAAATAATAAATTTTATTAGGCCTACATCAAATTCTTGGTTTTAATTCAAATTATCGAAAGAGGAAAAAAAATTCCAAGTTAGTTAACTAATAAGCATTGTAGGTAGAAATGTTTAACCCAGACCTGATAATGAGACTGGAGAGAGACAGAACAACAACATCTCGACGTGACATACGAGAGAGCACTCGTTCTTTGTGTGTGTCTGCGTCTGTGTAAATCTCGAAAGGGGGACAATGTGTTTGTGTGTGAGTCTATAAAGGGGACTTAATTGTTCTGCGAGGCCCAGGCGCGAATAAATTGCGGAGTAACGAGATGTCCTTGTGAAGTTTCAGCCTGAAGCTCACCCACGAGAAGAGAAGTCACACGACAGGGGTGTTTTATTGCTCGAAATTCACTCACTGAATTGATTAGGTAACATAACAAAGCAAGTAAACGTCTTTTCATGTCTTTTCAAATGGTGATTTCTTCCGGGAAAGTTTGCCTGCCTGGGATTATATCAATGATGAAGTATGATGATTAATTGCGACATTTCAAGAATATCAATAAAAAGCGATCTTTAAAATAAGGAATAAAAAATTGTTTTTGAATTCATAATTTATTTATGACAAATTGATTTCGTATTCCTCACCGCCCGGGGTAAAGGAAAAATAAATTAGCCTACTTGAAATTAAAATTTTATTTACTGCATTTTAAAATGTTTTTTTTTTTTTTGGTGTTTTGAAATCAACTCGAAAAATCTCAAAAGTTCGATTAAGTATTTTTTTGTCATCATCATTCGGTTTTACTTTCTCTTACCTATATATGTTATTATATAGAAAGAGAAAGTATTGGATTCATGTCAAAAATTCGAAGTCGAGATTTTGATGGATATACACGTTTTGAGGTCCCTGCGTCTAAAAAAGTAGTTTTTGCAACATGGTTGGTTTCTGTCTGTCTGTCTGTGTTCAATTTTAATCATGAAGGAATTAAGCTACGAAGTTGAAATTTTATATTTAAGTTAGACACCTCCCTGGAGCGTGAAAATAAGTTTTTAATCAAAATCGGCCAAAAAGTACTTGTTCTTTACTGATGTACTTTTTCACTTTTTTTCTATTTTCTCACAATTCGCTCCGATTTTCATTAAAATTGAAAAATCAATTATTTTTTAGAAGCTCTTTCAAATGTATATTTTCATTTTCTCCTTGAAATCTTTAAATATTTTCCCATGTTTTTATATTTATTTTACATCTTGAATTCCAATATGCCGTAACTGTCGGAAACTAAATATATGTCGACACAAAAAAATCTGCTGTGACAAGCACTTTACCTTAGGTAATCGAAAGTTGTGTGCTGTGCGACCAGATTTTTTGCAAGTTTTTAAATAAAATTATTTTTAATTATTAATTTAATAATTTTTGAACGCCCGTCTCCGGTACCGATTTTTTTCTTAAGTATGCAATGTATTTTTAAAATCATATACAGCAGCCTAAAACACTTTAATTAAAATTTAAAAAAATTGAAAAATTTTTGCTATTTAATTTAGCCAAAATCCATTTATCAAAAATAAATAAACCAAAACGGATTTTAATTTAATAGATTTTTTTAAATTGATTTTTAATTTAATTACAAAATGAACAATTCTTTTTAAGCCTTGTTATCCCATTAAAAAGGCGTCGTCTACTTTAATAGGCCATTCAAAATAGGCCTAAGAAAGAAGTGACAATGAAGAAGAGAGGAGCAAAAAAATAACAATTTTGGTTCGCTGCGTGTGGCGGACGTGACAAAAAATCACCAAAAAGTAAACATGTCGGTAACAATAGCTGTGGGGGCTTTTAATTAGCTCGACCCCCCAGATTTAAAAAAGTAGAGAGACTGTTAGCTGTAAACTGTCTACTTGGTTGGCTTTGTCGTCGTTTTCAAGGCGTTAACTTTACTACCAGAAGCAATGTACTTATTTAAAGTAACGAAGGATACTTCTTAAAAAGAAGAAAAAAAAATTAACAGAAGATACTAGAAAAAGAAATAGCGAAGAACCTTATTGGGAAGAAAAAGATTTTATATTTTTAATTCTTTTTTTTAGATTAATTAATTAATAAAATTTTTTCTTATAACGTTATATTAAGAAAAAATGCATAATAATAAAAATAATAATATAGAGATGAAATTTTTCCAATAAAATATAGAATTTTTTTAGAAAGTATTAATATTCCAAATTTTAGGAGACTTCCCTTTTCTCAGAACTTGAATTATATTTTTTCTTGAAGTCACAGGTCATATTTCCCAACTATGAAATATGCTAAGATTCTCGTGACTACTAAAAGCCTTTTTTTTATGCAATTACCATTTATCTAATCTAGATTAAGGGAGAATAAAATTTAAAATGAAATTAAAAACACTTTTGCCCTTTCTAGACTTTTAGTTAAAGTTTTTTTTTTTTATTTATTTTCTTGCAAAAAGAAATGTGATAAATTTGAAAATAATTGGCTCGTCCTTGATTTAAGAAAATACATTTTATTATAAATGCATATAATTTATATAGTTTATTATTTATTTATTTATTTCTATTAAACTCCATTGAATTGAGAATCTATTTCTCAATTCAAAAAAAAGAAATCCTATTAAATCACAAATAAGGAATCAGACAGAGATTCAAGATAAATTATAGGGATTTTTTTTTACAAAATATTCCCTGCATAAAATATGATAAATAAGATTTACAAAAGCGTTCGTTATAAATTTCCCAGTAATAAATTCTAAAGTTTCTTCTTCTGAGATATACCGTATGCGCCCTAAATAAATAAAAAAAAAAAAACTATTTATTTAATAATTGAATTTCATCCCGAAAAAAAACGGGAAAAAATTCACGATTAAATTTTCTAGTTTCGAGATGGAATTAAAGGAGAGAAAAAGTAAAAGGTTCTGATTTTCTGATAAAATTATCTAGAAAACGACCTGACACGGTTTACCTCTTTATCAAGTTTTAACAATTAAAAAAATAAATGCAAAAAAGACACCTGCTACAATTTAATGACTTAATGCGAACGGCGAGATTCTGATTCTAATTCAAAAGATTGTTAAATAATACAGTGGAACAAAAGAGACCTTTTTTGTTTCCCAAGTATTTGAAGCTATTCCTGGGATTTGGGTAGCGCTGATTCCATAAATGCCATCAGTTTTGCCCCATCCCTACGTCTAGTTTTAGAGCTATAGATTCATTCGTGAAAATCTTTTAATTATTAGCGAAACTAGCTGCGGTAGGGTTGCCTTCGGCAACCCTACCCCACTAGGCCCTGGCAAGCGGCGTCTCGGGATATGACTAAGAGTTGTACAGATAAATGTATTTTAATTAATTATAAGGAAGAGTTTTTATTTTTTATTTTAAATATTTGATTAATATATTTTTCAATTATTTACACCCTAAGAAAGCGTTATTTTAAATTTTATTAAAAACGAATGAAAAATAAATTTCAGGGGGGGCAGGGGGGTGATTGAACTTTCTGAGGTCTAAAATACCATTTTTCAATTATAGTTAAATTCAAAATAGTTAAATATATCTAAATAGTTAAAAGTTTATTTCTATGAGCTCTACTGACGGAGAGAGAGCAAAGCGCCTAAAAGACAGGCAGCCAACTTGTTTTTTTCACCAATCTTTGATAACTGTTTTGTTAATAATTTTGTTAATTATTAACAGATTTTCACGAATAAATGATTTTTGGAAAGCTAAGGAACTATAGAATATCGTAAAAATATGATTTTTGCATTCAGGGATCAGAAAATTATTATATATATATATATGTATTATAACTATACGCATATTTTTATGGGGTTTTGTCTTTAAAAAAATCCAGGTAATTCAGAATAAGAGCCGCTCTAGAGCACATTTTCTATTAAAATTTTTATTTTCTGTATAGCTCTAAAACTAGATGTGATGGGGCGAAACTCATGGCATTTGTGGAATCAGAGTTAACCAGATATCCAGGAATAGGCCTAGCTTCCAATACTAGGGCGACAAAATCCCTGTTCTCCTGTGTAATAATTGAGCCATACCTACAGTAGATTGCAGTATTAAAAATATTATTTATCCCTTCAAGAGAAATAAAATCCTTAAAATAAATCATTAATAATTTGAATGAAAAATTAGAAGATGGAGGGAGGGGGGAAGGGGGTCAACTAGTGCTTATGGATCGGACGTGTTAATTTTAATTAACATTCCAATTAATTTCCCAAATGTTTTAATTAATTATCTGGCTAGCTAGTTGAATTTATTTAATTGATTACTGAGTGAAGTTCTTTCGTTCCTCCCACGCCATATATCATTTGCTTTCTATTGCTAAACAACTACCGATGCATCTTTTTTTGCCTTCTATATTTGGATTGGTCTATACAGCGCAGACTTCTTCATGTACGTTCGACACACACAGACATATATAATATACAGGACTTTTATGTTCTATTTTTCACCTAAGGTGTGAAATATAGATTAATAAGCCTCGTTAAAGAGAATTATTAGGTAATATTCTTTTTTATGAAATTTTATAGCAATATTAATCAAATTAGTATAATAGTGTGAAAGATGTGAATTGAAAAATTGATTGTATCTTAGAATTTTTACTTTCTCTTACCTATATAAGTTAAAATACATATATATATATATATATATATATATATATATATGCGAAGATAAGTTTTCTCGGGTTGTGTCGCGTGTGATATTGAGATTTACTCGACGTTTCGGCTCTCCTTTTGGAGCCATTTTCAAGAGTATGGAATTAGGGGGGAATTGTTGGGGTGGTTTGTTTACGGGGTCGCAGTCTTGATGGTCCCCAGGTCAATTTGGATGCCTCAGAGGCTTGGTTTGGTCTCTGAGAGCAGGAGGAAGGTTGAGTGAGTGTAATTGCGTTTGTGTTCGGTTTGGGTTGACTACGGGGCCTCAGTCTGCCTCCCCAAGTCGATGTGTTATTGGTTTGGTTAGTGGATGTGTTAGGAGATTGGGTTTGTTTCTGAGATTTGGATTGGGTGTGTGTATGTGTGATCGTGTCTGTGTTTGATTTAGGTTGACTTTGGGGCCTCAATCTGCCTACTCCCCCAGTCGATGTATTGCCGGATGTTTCCGAGGCTTGTGTTTGTCTTTGAGATGTGTTGGGTTGTGTGGTGGCGGTTTGCGTGTTGATGGTCGAAGTGATTTGTGTTTTGGTTTGTCTTACTGCTATGGCGCTCGAGGTCTTGAATGCTCGCTGGCTATAAAAGCAGCAAACCCAACCGACAGGGTTCAGTCGTCAGCTAGCCAGCGAGCATTCAAGACCTCGAGCGCCATAGCAGTAAGACAAACCAAAACACAAATCACTTCGACCATCAACACGCAAACCGCCACCACACAACCCAACACATCTCAAAGACAAACACAAGTCTCGGAAACATCCGGCAATACATCGACTGGGGGAGTAGGCAGATTGAGGCCCCAAAGTCAACCTAAATCAAACACAGACACGATCACACACACACACACCCAATCTAAATCTCAGAAACAAACCCAATCTCCTAACACATCCACTAACCAAACCAACAACACATCGACTTGGGGAGGCAGACTGAGGCCCCGTAGTCAACCTAAACCGAACACAAACGCAATCACACACACTCAACCTTCCTCCTGCTCTCAGAGACCAAACCAAGCCTCTGAGGCATCCAAATTGACCTGGGGACCAGCAAGACTGCGACCCCGTAAACAAACCATCCCAACAATTCCACCCTAATTCCATACTCTTGAAAATGGCTCCAAAAGGAGAGCCGAAACGTCGAGTAAATCTCAACATCACACGCGACTCAACCCGAGAAAACTTATCTTCGCATATATATATATATATATATATATATATATATATATATATATATATATATATGTCGTAGACAGATCGTGAAATTAGACAGTTCATGAACTGTCTAGACATTTCATGAACTGCAGCCAGATCGTGTAATGGTCAAACAGTTACATGATCTGGCTAAAAATTTTAGACAGTTCATGAAATGCAATTGGGCCTTAGACAGATCGTGTAATGCTCGAGAATTACATGAAATGTCTAAATTTTTTAGGCAGTTCATGAACTGCCTAACAGCAGTTTTGCCGATCGTGTACTGTTTGTAAAGCAAATAAAGATCTCGAAAAAAGTCAATTTTTTTCAATATTATTATTATTATCGATTACTAAATTTTCCAAATCTTCCTCACTTTGTAAATCTTGAGTTAAGTTCTCGGGGTTCTAATTTTGGGAGATTCCAGCGGCCACAAATTTGAAGCTATCTACCTCAATTTTTTTTTAAATTAAAGCTATTTAAAATGTCTACAACTTATAGAAGCCCTTTTTTTGATTTTCGAAAAAATAAAATTTTTTTTTAGATTTATTGCATTAAATTACAAACAGTACACGATCGGCAAAACTGCTGTTAGGCAGTTCATGAACTGCCTAAAAAAATTTAGACATTTCAAGTAATTCTCGAGCATTACACGATCTGTCTAAGGCCCAATTGCATTTCATGAACTGTCTAAAATTTTTAGCCAGATCATGTAACTGTTTGACCATTACACGATCTGGCTGCAGTTCATGAAATGTCTAGACAGTTCATGAACTGTCTAATTTCACGATCTGTCTACGACATATATATATATATATATATATATATATAGAGAGAGAGAGAGAGAGAGAGAGAGAAAGTATTGGTTTCATGGCAAAAATTCGATGTCGAGATTTTCAAGGATATACACGTTTTGAGGTCCCATGAAATCTTGAGAAGGTCGAATAAGGATTATTGTTTTATTTTTATCTCTGCCTATTCTTCTCTACTTTTTTTTCATAAACTTTTATAGTATCGACAATTCTACCATTAGAAAAGATAAATTTTCCCGTTCAATTTTCAATTGATTATAATTCCTTATTGTCTAAAAGATCTTCCCCCAGGGGGGCTTTCGTTTGACCTTTGAATGAAATCTCTTCTGCACCTGCACCTCCGCTATTGCATAATAGCTGTTGAAAGGATATTTACGGATATAACTAATATAATATTTTAATTTGTATGTGAATGAATTTTAGAGAAATATGGATTCTTGATTCAAAGATCAGAATCATTTAATAACACCAGATATTTTGAGCCTTATAGATTTAAAAAAATAGGCTGTGAAGTCAAGTGAAGTTAGTCAAAAAAGGAAATCCTCGGATTGCTTGCCGATTATACAGAAACTTTTTTAAAAATGCTCCATCTTCAATTCACTATATTAAAATTGAGTTGTATTAAAAATAATTTTTCTCTTATAATATTAATAAAAAAAAGTGATTAATAATAAAGATAATAAAAAATGATGATGATAAATTTCTAACTGAAATATCGTTAAATAAAATGTTTTAAATTTAAAATATTTAATAAGAGGGTGTCATACATTTTTACATAAGCATGTTAATTATGCTAATATCTAGATTGACGTTGCTATAATTATGTCCCGACTGAGATGAATCTCTTCAAAATGGCGCCAATTTATGTCAGGAGGTGGATTTCGTTTTCGCTTTCGAATGTGTTGGCGTGGGAATCGAACCCAAGGGGGGTTTTCGAATTGAATTCATCTTCACCCACGCCCTGAACAAGTAGAAGTGCAATAATTAGCATATAATTGCCTCAGGGCTTGAGGGAAAAGTAATTGATCAAATTGATGAAAAGTATATTTGTATTTTCTCTCAGTTACCTATAAAGAATGATGAAAATTAATATTTTAGCCTCAAGATGAATAACGCCTACTTGTCTCATCTATGGTTATACAATATCCTGGAGACTACCTACGTATCCTTATAGTATAACTTCATTAATATAAGAAGATATTTTGGAGTAGTGTCAAGACTTGTCTACTACTTCAACGAAACTATTATAAAACTTGTCTTCACTGAGGTAGATGGCACTAGCTTAAATATAAAATTTTGACTTTAAACACTGGCAGTGGAAGAGACCTTTTTCTGTGGTTCTTTTTTGAGAAAGAAAAAAAATAACGCTAAATTGGTAAATTTAAATAGCTCAGAATCGGTCAATTTTAGACATCAAGTGCATTATAATAGTTTTTACTTTCTCTTACCTCTATATATGTTAATATATAGAGAAAGAAAGTATTGGATTCATGAAAAAAATTCGATGTCGGAATTTTGATGGATATACACGTTTTGAGGTCCCCTGAATCCAAAAAAGTGGTTTTCGCGACATGGTCTGTCTGTCTGTGAACAAAATATCTCAAGAACGAAAAGAGCTAGGAGGTTGAAATTTTATATTTAAGTTAGGCACCCACCCCCATGAAATGTGACACGAAACTTTTGAACAAAATCGACCAAAGAGTACTAGTACTTTACTGATGCACTTTTTCAGTTTTTTTTTTTTCCCCCGATTTTGAATAAAATTCAAAAATCAATTATTTTTTAGATGCTCTTTAAAATGTATATTCTCATTTTGCCATTGAAATCTTCTGAAGACCACTTTACTCTTGTACTTCATAGAGAAGATAGGAGAAATGGTTGCCATGGTAACAAAATATAAATATTTTCACATATAAATTTTACATCTTGAATTCAAATATATCGGCGGAAACTAAATATATGTCGACACAAAAAATCTGGTGTGACAAGCACAGAACACAACTTTCAATTACCGAAGGTAAGAGAAAGTTGTGTGCTGTACGACCAGTCACACCATATTTTTTTTTAAAGAAAATGAATAATATAGTTTAGTAAAATTCATAGTTAAAGAGATGAAACCAAATTAGTGAAAATTATTCTCGGTTCGCACAGATGCTGTCTACAAAAGTTAGAGCCTGCACATCTCAATAAATTCCTGGATTGAGGAGGCGGAGGATTTCCTGATCCTCACGTGCCACTCCTCGGTGTACTTTAATTAAATAGGACGAAAGACCGAAACAACACTCTCCGATTTAATTAACGTACTTAATTAACTTCCGCTAATGTTATCTCTTTTCTTTTAATCCAGTGGGCAAATCAATAGGATTTATCAATCGAAAGTTAAGCCGGTCATTTATCATTCTCAATCATGGTCAAAAGTTAGAGAATGGTAATATTAAATTGTCTTTCTAAGTTCCAGTTTAATTATTAGAAAAGGAAATATCAATGAACAAATTTGAACTAAAAAGATTTTAGTGTTTCATTTGTAAATGAGAAATTCAAAATAATGACGTAAAGAAGCAAAAAGACCCCTCTTCTCTCAATACAAATACTCTGATGATGGTTGTTTGTTTATAAAAAAAAATGTATAACTTATTAAAATAGTAAAACAGGTATCGATAGAAACCAGTCCATAAATATAGGTTCTATAACAATTAATAAAAATAAAATTCTTTATATATCATTTGAAAGGATTATATTAATAAATAATTAAGCGTGAAATTCAAATGAGAGAAATATAAATCTTTGTCTTTTGAAAATTTCTTTGAACGCCTCTTCATTTAAACACAAGTAATAGTAATAAAAAATTTCGCCTTAAGCATAAATAATCTTTAAGCTGACATTCGAAAATTTGCATCTAATTGTTAATTTCTGCCCAAGAGGCCCGTGGAGTATGACGACCCAATTGAAATCTATAATTAAGCAAATATTAAATCTGATTTAAATAATTACAATAAGAGATGATATTGGTGATTGCCCTTTGTCTAAAAAAAACAACGCCCTTTCTCTCACCTACATTATTTGAAAATTTCATGTTTATTAAATATGACCAATGGCCCAAAGAAATATCAACTTCACGTTTCAGTACTTTCTTAAATGAACACTGTTGATAGAAATTTTATCTTTAAAAAATTATTCTAACTAATCAATAATATTGTATTAAACAACGTTTCTCTGAACTTTTTCAGATAAAATTTCAATCTGAAGAATATACAGAATATTCATTATTAAAGTTCAACTTAAAAGGTTTTATAATAAATAAAAAAATTTCTAATTGAGAAAGGTTTAATTCAAAATTGAAACTTTTGGCCTCAACAATGATACAACATGCCATCTTATTTATCATTCCCTGACCTACAATCCTACATATTGTTTATGTATAGACTCGGTTCCCTCTTCTAACAATTAGAACAATCATTCAAAATGGTGACTCAGGGTAAGTTGACACACAAAACATGGGGCTAGTTGACGCACATAAAATATTTTTGTTCTCAAGCGCTTTTCTTTCCCCGTTAAATTTGAACATGTTGTTGCGTTATTAATTGACGTTCAAATACTAATACATCCCTTCCACAGGACGAGATATCGCAGCAACTCCCTCTCCCCGTATTGTGGTGAGATCCAATATTCCAATCCAGAGCGAACTTGAAGATTGGTTTACATTATATAAATATTTTTATTTAATGAAAAAATCGCGCACGCCCAGGATGTGAACACTTCTTTGTAGAAGCCGACATATTTGTCAGCCACACCAAAGAGCCCCTTTTAATACAAATTTATGATTCTCTAAACAGTGTCAACTTCATTTACAGAAATGCGCACCTATAAAAGAAAAACCGACAAAGCAAAAAGTCAAATTTTTGAATAGCGAATTTTTGGTATCCCCTACATGGGGCGAGACCTAATAGCAAAGAATGGAAATATTTTTATAAAATAAAATTTGGCACTCAAAAGAAAAGACATTTTGACAACGTTTGATAGGGTTAACTCAAAAATTGAATTTTTGTACTTTCACCATTAACAGGTATGATTCTCAGCAGGCGATATTGACATAATTAGAAGAGAAAGTCAAAAAAGTGAAAATATGAATAAAACAAAATGTTTACAAATTTTAAAACATTTTATAATCAAAATGAAATATTTTTGACGACCATCGACTGTAAAGTCATCTATAAAGACTACTCGAAATAGTATACACCACAGATATATAAAAAAAAAAATCACTAAATTAGAAAAAATATTATTTCAATTAGATATAAATTATAATTCCTTTTCAAATTATTTACATAGCCTATATATTAAGTGTAGGAATTTAGTGCGATAAAATTTATTGCTTTTCATTCTTAGAGATTTCACGCCTAAGCATTTTTTTTTTTTTAATATTTACTCATCCAAATAGAGTACTATAATAGAAATAATTTGCCCCTAAAAAGGAGGGAGATTTTCGCTTAAAATGGCAGGTGATACCGATAATAGCATCGCCCTAAAAATAAAAACAAGCTCGTTAGATTTATTTGTTTTTTATTTTCATTCTCTTGAAGAGAGAGACAAGTATTGCACTATTCATGTAATGCAATGATTCCAAATTTGGAATAGAGAAGCTGGCATGCCAATAGTAGCGGGGGCGGGCATCGAACCCAGGACAAAAAAAACTTGTTGAAGAGTCCACACACGTGTGTGACCGAGGTTAGAAAATAAGGTTGAAATTAATTGAGACATCTGATCTAAAGAAGAAGCAATCAAGAATTTCAAAAAGTTTTCTAATAAGGTTAATTTTTTTTTAAATGATGATTTCTAAAAATTAGTTTAATACCACATATAGATAATATAATAATTATCATAAAATAATACTTTAATAAGTGATTTTAAATAATAGCTTGAAAACAAAGATTATATAGACCAGCGAGGTTCATTGAGGCGTGGAGTAAATAGCATATTGAGCAGCTAACATAATAATAAATTGTTTAATATTTACAATTAGTACTATATATAGATCGACTGGTAAATCAGAATATAATAGAAACTACTTAAATAATTCCATGCAGGCCCGGAACTAGGAGTTTTTTTAAGGGGGGGCAAAATTTAATTTGCCGCCCCCTCCTTAAAATTTTCTATACAAAATTCATATCATTTTACCTTTTTTTTTAGTAAATTTTTCTTTAATTGCCGCCCCCGAAAATCTGCCGCCCGGGGCACACGCACCCACTGCCCCCCTCTAGATCCGGCCCTGATTCCATGCATTTGCTTATATTTATTTGCAGCCGAGGCCATTTAGTAAAGAAATTTAAAAATCTGGTGTGACTGGTCGCACAGCACACAACTTTCTCTTACCTTCGGTAATCGAAAGTTTGTGTTCAGTGCTTGTCACACCAGATTTTTTGTGTCGACATTTATTTAGTTCCGACACAGTAGCGTAACTAGGTGGGGGCGAAGGGGGGCGCTCGCCCCCTCCGCCCCAGGCGCTTCAAGCCTTTGGCGCCCCTCTATACCGACATAGGCGCCCTAGGGCATCTAAAATATAGCCCAGGGAGGGTGATTTTATCATATTCTTTCCATAGATTGTCCAAAAAATTGATGGATTTCTTTTAAATTATATTACAACTTAAAAAACGGCGCCCTAGTTGAGCTTCGCCCCCTCCGCTCTCAAAGGCTAGTTACGCCGCTGTTCCGACAGTAGGGTACATTCGAATTTCAAGATGTAAAATTTATAAATAGAAAAATATTTATATTTTGTTACCATGGTAATCATTTCTCCTATCTTTCCTATGAAGTACAAGCGTAAAGTGGTCTTCAGAAGATTTCAATGGCGAAATGAGAATATACATTTTAGGATCCAAAAATAATTGATTTTCGAATTTTAATCAAAATTGATGGAGCGAATTTTGAGGAAATCGAAAAAAACTGAAAAAGTGCTTCAGTAATGTACTAGTACTGATGGGCCGATTTTGTCCAAAAGCTTCGTGTCACGTCCCATGGAGGTGTCTAACTTAAATATAAAATTTCAACTTCCTAGCTCTTTTCGTTTTTGAGATATTTTTTTCCCAGACACCCGGACACACAGACACACAGACAGACCATGACGCGAAAACCACTTTTTTGGATTCAGGGGACCTCAAAATGAGTACGCTTTCTGTCGACTCGGGAACTTAAAAAAAATTTATTTTTAAAAAATCAAATAAATTTCTTTTTTCTCCTTCCATCGGCCACCCGTATAGCTTATGAATTGAATAATTTTTTTTCCTTAAAAATCGATTCAGGTATATTTTTATTGACTTTAAAAATAACATCAAATTTTATGTTCTTCATCATTGAATAAATTAATAAATTCTCATTTGCTTCTCTTGTCCTGAATATATTAAATTTATTTAAATGTAAAGCAAAAAAAAAAGGAAAAAAAAAATTAATTCAATTTTTTAACACTGATGTTACTTTATCGTTTGGCCTTTTGCTCAGATCTTAGAGAAGATAAGATCATCAAGGCGATTATCTTTTATATATAGATATATAGAGGATAGTTAAAGGCTTCAAGGCACACGCACACAACAACAGTGGTGAGATGTGAGATACAGGCGGCAGTTATGTAACATAGAGCTCGATAAAAAATTTGTGTCTGATCTTGCGTGTATCGTTAATTAGTGCTTGTGGCTTTGCTTGTAGATCGAACGAGAAAAAGAGGAGAACGTTTTTTTGAAGGGGGATCCTCTACTTCTTCCCGTGGCTTATTTCTAGTATGTGAGACATATAAACGTATATACAAATGCGTGCACACGCAAAGCATGTTCGTATATATACATAGAACATACTCGATATAACTGCACTTCCGAAGTTATTACTAAGTGAATAAAAAGTAATATTTTCTTAATTTAATCAAGCATTCTTATATGGAAAAATTAGCTATTTACATTATATAAATATTTTTTCTTATTAATTTTTGAAAAATTTCATGGTCGTAAGTATAGCGGGCTAGAGTGTCGGCTTCTACAAATAAGATCCCTGTTCAAACTCTGGGCGTGCGGAAAATACTTATTAAATGTAAACAAATTCTTAAGCAGGCACCGAATTGGAATATTGGATCTCACCCCAATAGCCACCAGGAACCCCTACGAGGAGAGGGGGAGTTGCTGTGACATCCCGTCTTGTGAAAGGTATTTTTAGAAGGTTCAGTGATGGATTCTTCGAAATGAGTAGGCTACATCCCGGTGCTGAGGGAGTCCCTCCTCAAACTAGGACATCCTCCCTAGCATAGAAGAGGTTGAATAAAAGGAACCGGGTGGAACCAGAAATAAGGATTAGCTCGTACTAGAATTTCTCGTATATCAATCTATGATTTTAAGAAGTCGTGTTCACAGACAAATGATTCAAAAAAAAATTTTATTTTATTTATTATTATTATTATTATTATTATTTTTTTTTTGAACTCAGGGAGATCTAGAACGTCGAGAATGATTAAAATCTTAAGGTTGAATCTTTTGACGAATAAATAGGTAATTGAAGGGAAATATTATTGTAAAAATACCTAGCCTGGGCCACGAATCACTTTCAGTACGTAGTTGATTTATTCGACCCCTAAATCTAATGAATTAAACATTTTTTCATAACGAAAAAAATTATTGTAAAATCAATGGAATTACATACAAAAAAGCTCCTAGTAAATTCCTAAGCGAATTAATCCTATTCTACTCTGAAGAAAAAATAAATTTAATCACATTTAGATAAAAGGCTCTGGAATTATTGAATTAAAACCAGAAAAAGACGAACAATGAAATTTGCTCGCTGCATGATACAAATATATCTATTAATAAGATAAGATGAGATATAAAAATCTGCGTTGTAAATAATAAATTAAATGACATTCTATATAGGCCTAGTCGTCTATTTGTTTATTTGGAAATTTTCAAATACTAATTCCTCCTTAGGAAAATTCACCCAAAAAATATGTATAATCTGATGTTTTTGTGCGTCGGAGGAAAGGGGGAGGTTGAAGTTAAAAGTCTTCTCTATCCTCATTCCCTTCAAAGAAAGTAGAACGAACAAACTCGAAAAGCTCACATAATTTTTAAATTAAATTAATATTCATTTAAATTATTTGGTTAATTTTAACCCTTAGTCGCTTTTGTACCAAGGGTCGCGGGTTCCCATCGTCCCAGGCGAAAAAAATTTAATTGGTTTCCAATCAAATAAATAAAGACAGGATCTAAATGGTCTAGATGCCGAAAAAGACGTTAAATAAAAAATTTAAAAAAATCTTAATCCACTCAGATGTAAATATAAATACTTTCTCTCTATATATATTTCATATATAGGGTAAGAGAAAGTAAAATATATGCTGTGGTGTATGAAATAAAAATTTTTTGCGATTTAAAAAAAAATAAGAATTTATAAAATAATTTTTTTAATAACTAGCACATCTACACCCCTCTTCTCCCCTACATTTGGTAACATTAAATAAAATATTTAACTCGAAGTGTTTATGTTTAACAGATAAATTTGGATGCGAAGAAAAAATATTCAAAAAATTTTCAATCAGTTTTTTTTCAATAAAGAAAAACAATATTAATTACCTTTAATTATACGCTCAAGGGAGTGGGTTGACAGAAGATGTGTTCGAGGGTGAGTTATTCACTAATTCACTTTAAAACAAATACTGTACACCACCGAATGGAAAATAAATACAAGAGAGAATCTAACGACCCGACGGTTGACTTCTCTTGCAAGCAACTGAGAGGCCTGTGCTTGCTAGAAGCTCTCTTTAGAAAAGGATCAAAATAAGAAGACCCATTTTGATAAAAATAAAAAAAGACGTTTTTCAATAATTTAGAGATGGAAAAAAAATATTAATAAATGATTTCATTCACTCTTAAATATTTTCATTCTTAACCAACCCTAAATCAACCCTTAATATCATACTATAATATAAAGCGCTAGCCACTGACTTCCGTTTTATGTTCCTGTTTATCACTCTCTTTCGCTGACTGGTTAGAGACAGGGGAGGAAATGGAGTCAGTGAGCGGAATTTAAAACTTTAAGTCAGATAAGGAAATTTAAAACTTTAATTTTAATTTCTTCCCCGGGGGGGGGGGGTTTAAAAAAATTTTTTAAATTATTTTTTTTTTTTTTTTTTATTTGTTTTGCTTCACTTGCACCTGGAATGAATTAGAAAAAAATAATTTCAATTTTTCAAATCATAATCAACCTCTTAAGATGGAATAATAGTGTAGGACGCTCCGCGGAAGTCGTCCATATTTTCAACTTATTTAGTTTATTACGGGTGAAAATTCGAAATAGTTTCTGCAGTTGAAGAATATAATTAAAATTCCAAAATAATTTTTTTTAGAGTTTTCAGCATTTTGGACCATTGAAGGAACCAAGCGCCATTATCGAAATTGAAATAATACCGCCATCTTGTAGGGAAAAAGATCTACTTTTTTTTTATTTAAATCGCAACTTTATTACTCTGTTCACTTTTTTTTTAATAAAACAAGAAAGAAAAAAGTTATTGCCATTAAACCCAATTATTTCAGATTTAGGTTTATGGCGCTTGGTTCCTTCATGGATAACAACGTCCATATAATATGTATGTTTATAAAATAAGCCAATAATATTCAATCTTCTTTAATATAATTTTATTTTCCTTGAAAAATTTATTTATTTTTTAAATCTTTGAAGTGAAAATAAAAAAAAAATTAATATGACGTATTCTCTGCGAAAGTATTTAAAGACTTTTGATATTTGTAATTAGTATTTAATCTATTTTAAGCATTTTTTAAATAAATTAATAACAGACTAATATTGAATAAATTATTAGTCTCAAGAGAAAATATCATTTAAATTATGAGAAAACACCTTAATCATACGAATTGAAAGTGTTTAAAAAAGAAAGGAAAAAAAAAAACTTTTTGAGATTTGTAATGTGGAAAAATAAGCAAACGAGTTGAGATTCTAAGCAATAAATATTTTTGAAGCGCGGGGGAGTAAATCACGCAAGGAGAAATTACTGGAGCGGAAACTTTTACGTTTTTCTTGAAAAAAAAAATCATCTAAGAAGAACAAGAAAGAGTTAGAGGATTCAATTATTTACGCTATAGACAGACAAAACAGACCGATAGAATACAAGCGATAATACAAAATTTATTAGTCTGCAGATTTAACCTATTTTAAGTCGAATATTAATAATAAATTAAACGAATTCGGGCATATCGTGATGCTTCTTTTAAGAGGGAACTCGATTATTAAATTCTTAATCAAAATAAACGTAAACATAAATGCTTATCTTTAAAAGGAATCTAAATATAATCTATATAAATCAAGAGAAATTAAAGTTCAGATTTTTTTTTAGAAAAATATAAATGAAAGTGTTGAAGTTAATGTTGGGTGAAGATGGTGAAAGAAACAGAAAAAAATAGGCAACTAAATTGCAAAACTCTTCCGATATTCTTAATCATTTTTAGGTTATATTTGAATAAATAAATATATTTTTTAATTTGAAATGGATGAAATATTATATTAATATAAGGAATATGCGTAGGAAAATACACAAGCTTTGATGGACCAGTCCCACATCATTTTATTTTGTAGATATTTCGACCGACATCGTACCTGGACATCTTCAGTACAAAAATATGATTTGGAGGGCTCTAATAAAAATTTTTTGTCCAGGCGTGATATCTCCAAAATAAAATTATGTGAGAATGGCCCATCAAGGCTGGTGTATTATGTATTCTCTGGGATTCATTATATATCAAATATATAATATTTTGTCCAGTGATAATTTGTAAAAAATATATTTGTTTATATAAATCATTATATTCTAAAAAGATTAAGACTTAAGGCTGGAAAATTCTTGCAATTTGGTTTTTCTGCTTTTGTACTTTTGCTCTTTCTTTCATTATCTTCACCCAACATTAATTTCACACTATCAGTGGCCCATCAAGGGTCGGATATTATTCTCGGAACATTCCAAAGATATTTTTATTAATTAGATTTAAAGAGAGTAAAAAAATTGGTCAGTTTTTGTATGTGATGACGTTTAGTTAATTATAATTTCCAATTTAAACAGAGCAAAAAAATTAGTGGTGCTTAATAAATATTGAGGGCCGATTCACTCCTTTTCCATCACTACGAAGGCAGGTCAATAAGTAGGCCTACGTGACTTTTTGAATTTCCCACCTCTTAACTGAAATGGCAACACTGCTCCTGTCAGGAGGCAACTATCAGCTGACTCCTGACGAAATTTGAACCAGCTGGGTCTTTTAGTTTTTGTTTCACATCCATTAATAGCAGACTACCTCGTGATTTGAGAAGAAAAAGGAAAAAAAGTGAATTTCGGCAAAATCAATGAATTGGGATACAAATTCCTCCCTCATCCGCCCTGTTATCCGGATTTAGCCCCGAGTGACTATTTCCTGAAAAAATGGCTCTGCGGAAAGAGATTTGATTCCAACAA
Source organism: Euborellia annulipes (assembly GCA_023213315.1). Lineage (NCBI taxonomy): Eukaryota > Metazoa > Arthropoda > Insecta > Dermaptera > Anisolabididae > Euborellia > Euborellia annulipes. The sequence goes on along the minus strand of JAKCPI010012826.1, from coordinate 35,103 downwards.
TGAAATCATCTCAATTTTGATGCCCTCGACAAATCTTATTTTTTGGAAGGGATAAAAAAAATTGGAGAAACGTTAGACAAGATGGGGGGGGCCCCCCCAACCCCCCATATAGAGCTCAAAGGAGATTACGTTGAAAAATAAAATAATTTTTTATTCAAAAACCTGTGCTTCATTCAAAAAGTCACGCACTTATTGACCTGCCCTCGTATCTTAGGACTCTTAATTCGCCAGGTTAGTCTTAATTCTCTTAAGTCATATTAAATCCTTATGTCAAATAAACAAATTTTGATTATGCTAGCATGTTGAAAACACTCCTAATAAAGTTAAACAAACAATCTCCTTTTTAATGTATCCTAAAAAATAATCATGTGAAATTTTAATGAACATAGACTTTCTCATCAAAATTAATGATGCGTTACATTTATGAATTTCTTAGCTTGGCTGATATTAAGCAAATAGCGGTTAATTTCTTTATTAATTACATTTGAATTAAAAAAAAAAAATAACAGTGATGAATTCGCTAGCCACGGTCATCCCCTCCACCCCCATGTTTGTTTTTTCCTTTGATTCACCGCCGCCACCAATCATTGACTTGTTTCACTCTCTTCGCTGGTTTCGTTCTTCAGATTTCCCCCTCTTCTACTTTCTTGGCCATTAGTTGGCCTTAATTACGACTCCAGGTCTCGATGTTAATTTGTAATCTCTCGCCAAAATAAACTCTCCCGAGGAGACATTATGAAGGCCCCCCTGAAAGTCGTCCCAATCGGATAATAATTCCTATTTAATAAGAACTTTATAAATATATACTCGGTGAATAGGTGATAATAAATGATGTTATTAAAAAAATTGAGTATCAAATGTAATTCAGGGTTAGGAGTGCACTTAAAAAGACATCTTTGCTCTAGGATACAGAACTAAAAGTTATTTTAAATAAAAATAATTTAGGTAAATGTTTGAATTTTTTAATGTAATTATATCACAATAAATTTAAAAAAAAAAAATGGGGTGTGACTGATTGTACAACACACAACTTTCTCTTATTTTAGTAAATGAAAATTGTGTTATGTGCTTGTAACACTAGATTTTTTGAGTCAACAAATATTTAGTTTCCAACAGTACGGTATATTAGAATTCAAGATGTAAAATTATATATATTTTATAGATTTTGTTACCATGGCAACTATATCTCCTACAAGTATCTTTATCCTGAAGTACAAGAGTAAATAAAAAAAAAAATGTGCTTCAAACATTTTTTAGGGCAAATGAGAATATTCATTTTAAAGATCTAAAAGTTATTGATTTATGAATTTTAATCAAAATCGGTTGAAAAGAAAAACGAAAATACCTTAAAATGCAAATCAGTAAAGTACAATTTTGGGGGCGAAATGAGAATATACATTTTAAAGAGATTCTAAAAAATAATTGATTTTTGAATTTTAATCAAAATCGTTAGAGAGAATTTTGAGAAAATCGAAAAAAAAAACTGAAAAAATGCATTAGTAAAGTACTAGTACTTTTGGGCCGATTATATTCAAAAGATTCATGTTACGTGCCACAGTGAGTACCTAACTTAAATATAAAATTTCATCTTCTAGCTCTTTTCGTTCTTGAGATATTTTATTCACAGACACCATTTCTCCTATCTTTTCTATGGAGTATAAGAGTAAAGTGGTCTTCAGAAGATTTCAATGACAAAATGAGAATATACATTTTAAAAAGAATCTCAAAAATAATTGATTTTTGAATTAAAAAAAAAAAATTGTTTGAGCGAATTTTGAGAAAATCGAAAAAAACTGAAAAAGTGCATCAGTAAAGTACTAGTACTCTTTGGTCGATTTTTTTTAAAAGCTTCGTGTCACGTCCCATGGGGGTGCATAACTTAAATATAAAATTTCAACCTCCTAGCTCCTTTCGTTATAGAGATATTTTGTTCACAGACAGACCACTTTGCGAGACCTCAAAACGTGTATATCCATCAAAATCTCTTTTTTTTTAGATGAACCCACTAATTTCTCTCAATACATATATTAATACATATATAGGTAGGAGAAAGTAATAATAACTAAATCAAACTAAATAGAGTTGTTTCTGAAATATTGATAGTTTTAGATAGAACTAACTATAGACTGTAAATTAGTCATATAATATATCCTTTAAGATAAGAAAATTTGAGAGATAAATTTGTCTTTTATTGGGCAAATCGCGACCGCCTGGACTCGGACCAAGAGTATACGTAAAATGTACGAAGCGTTTAATTTTTTGAAATTATTTGAATTATTTTTTAATACCCTTTCCAGACCCCTCGAATAAAGAAATTTTCAAAATACTTTTAAAATTAAAGCTACGTACATTATACCTATTTATATGAAAACTATTTCCAAATAAAGACATCATTGTTTTAAGAAAGTGAGAATTTGAATATCCCTTAATTAGTATTCATTAAATCTTGTCCGAACCTCACGCTTTTGTGTTTTACTCTCTCCTCTCCTTCGACTCTTTAAATTCTGAATAAAAAATTTGGCCGCATAATAATAATAATAAAAAAAAAGAAGCACTATTAGCTTCTCACTTGTTAATTTGAACAAAGGAACAATTGAACGTCCCATTTATAAAAACATCTCAAATGAAAATCAAAATTTATGTTTAACTAAAAGTGTTTGGCTATTTATTTATGCAACTCACACATGTGTGCGTGCTAATACAATTCATTCAATGGATATTCGGTATGCATCCATTAACTCTTAGGGTGTTTCGATTAGAATTTATTTATTCAAAGGACTAAAAAAAAAATTTAATTAAGAATTTTATCATATAAGTTAAATATAAAAAAAAGAAACAAAATCAGCTAATGGAAAAGCTATTTTATTTTATTAATTAAATAAATAATTTACCACTCTATCTTTTTGTTAAATAGTATTTAAAACCTACGAAAGAGTATTCTAAAAATATTAAATACAAAATTAAATTTCTGTATGGTATTACTTTTGGCGGTGGGGTTCTGCTAACGGATTAGAGCAGAGGTGTCCAAACTTTATTAGGATTTAAATCTAATTATTTGAAACTGGCCGTGTGAACATGAGAATTAAAAAACGCATTAATTTTTAAGATATCATTGACTTTTATTTTTTACATTTAATTACACTAAGCAAATATGACTAAATTATAAAAAATAGAAATAAGTTATATGCAAATTTTAATGGGAATGATGGAACATTTTTTTGAAGTATTTCTTTGTAGTTAGGATTAAAATTTGTCACACCAATTACAAGCTGTGTTTCTAAATGAGCATCTGATAAATTTGCCCTGTATGTGATTTCAAATACTTGATCCTGGAAAATGTTTGTTTGCACATATACAGTAGGAAGTCTTAAACATAGAAATAAATTTACAAGCCAATTTTTTTTTTTTTTTTTTGCTGTCATGTAAAGTCCATGATGGCTATATGACTGTAAAAGTAAAATTTTATGTAGGAGCCTATATGTTCCACCATTTTTAATATTTTTAATAAATTTAAAAAGCTTTTTTTATTATTTATATAATAATTTTTACTTTCTCTTACCTATGTATATATGTAATATATATATATATATAAGAGAGAGAAAGTATTGGATTCATGTCAAAAATTCGATGTCGAGATTTTGATGGATCTTCACGTTTTGAGGTCCCCTGAATCCAAAAAGTGGTTTTCGCGACATGGTCTGTCTGTGGGTGGGTGTGGGTGGGTGGGTGGGTGGGTGTGTGTTCAATTTTAAGCATGAAGGAATTGAGCTACGAGGTTGAAATTTTATATTTAAGTTAAACACCACCCGGGACCGGAAAAATAAGCTTTTAATCAAAATCGGCCAAAGAGTACTAGTACTTTACTGATGTACTTTTTCAGTTTTTTTCGATTTTCTCAAAATTTGCTCCAACGATTTTTTTTTAAATTCAAAAATCAATTATTTTTTAGATGCTCTTTAAAATGTATATTCTCATTTTGCGATTGAAATCTTCTGAAGACCACTTTACTCTTGTATTTCATAGGGAAGGATAGGAGAAATGGTTGCCATGGTAACAAAATATAAATATTTTCCCATACTTATAAATTTTACATCTGAATTCCAATGTTCCGTACTGTCGGGGACTAAATATATTTCGACACGAAAAATCTGGTGTGACTGGCGCACAGCACACAACTTTCTCTTACCTTCGGTAATCAAAAGTTGTGTACTGTGTACTTCATTTTTTTTTTCAATTCTAGACTTAAAAAATCAAAAAGAGCCGCGGGCCGGTTGGACACCTCTGGATTAGAGCAACAGTAAACTTAATCGTTGTAGTTAGGCAATGCCAAGCGCGGTGAAACCTAGGGTGGGTGATCCCGAGGAATCAGTGTTTTGAACGTCTCCCGGTATCATCGGTATATATCAATTAATTTAATATATATAATTGTGTAACCCTAAATAGGCTCAGCAGCCGAGAGGGCAAATTTAAAAAAAAAAAAAGATTTTGTATTGTATTGATGTAGTAGAATGAGAAAAAAAGAGAGCAACTAATTATAATTTCATTTATTTCCCCTCTCTGCTGACGTTTCCTGTTTAGACTATGTTCAAAGCATTAGAAGATAAGATGGTAATAGGACCGAAACGTCTAATGCTCTGAAGATTGTCCTAAACAAGACCGAAACGTCAGCAGTGAGGGGAAATAAATGAAATTATAATTAGCTGCTCTCTCTTTTTTTCTCATTCTACTAATAAATTTATTTCGGAACATTTATTACATGTAAAATAAAAAAAAAAATTTGAATATGCGAATGGATTTAAATTCTAAATGATTCCTGAAGAAAAAAATAAAAAGGAGAAGAAAAACGATTAAAACGACATTTATTCAAAGATAAAAAAAAATAAACGTACAAAATACTAATTTTAATAGCATTCCCATGTCCAAGCTAGAATGTGGAATTTTTAAATCTAAGATTAAGATCGAAGTTGGGTTTTCTATAGGATGTTAAGAAAAAATTCAAACCAGCCTCAATCAACGTGTTGTTTCAAATAAATAAATAAATAAAATATACATGGCAATAATGGTGCAATCTCATTTAATTCACAACTAAATGAGACACTTTACTTTCTCTTATTTACTTTTGTTCTTAAAAAGAGATTAGGGAAGGTAAGAGAAAGTTGCTATCAGTCACACTAGGATTTTTTAGTAATACGGTTCCAGCCGAAATTAAGTTGAAATTGTTTATAATAATGCAAGTTGGGATCGTTTTCGATTTGTTGACTAACTTATTAAAATCAACGATAATTTAAAAAATTTGGATGTCCAAAATAGTCGAAATTTTTTTTGTTATTATGAAATGATATTTTTCACTCACTATTTGGTTTTAATAATAAATATTTAATAACAAAGGGTAAGGATAAAATAAAAAATAAAGTGTGCTTTGACGCTAAAATAATTTTTGAATCTAACTATTATAAATTAATCTTTTAAAATAGGTAAAATTTTCTAGGCAGGGTGTGAGTGGAGTTGCCGGCTTTTCGTCTCCTTTACAGGCTGGGTCTATCAAAAGTAAAGGTAAACGGCGCATTTCAAAAGGACAGAACAGGAATGATGCCATTAAACATGAAATTAAATAGGCAATTATGTCACTGGCTATTGCCTATAAAACCTATAAAGCTCCCGCCTTATCAAACAGCCCATTTAATTTCATATTTTATGAAATTCCAATTTTCCTTCTTTTCAATGAATTTTTCCAACATACTTATATTAACTAGGTAGAGAGCCTTGTTTGAAGAGGATGGAATTTTTTCAACCAATGCTCAAATAGAGTGTTCATTAACCAGTCAATATATCGTTTAAAAAGTTAGCAAATTTGCGAGATATGTTTGTGCTTAAGATTGGGCAAAAATAATATTCAATATTTATTATTTATTATTAGAAATATTAATTTTTAACTAGTTTCTTGATGACTGATATGAGGATGTGGTGGTATGGGCAGCCAAGGCGAAAAACAAAATAAAAGTCAATTTTTTGTCGACGTTTCGAGTGCCGATTGCACTTTTCATCAGGTCAAAAATGATGTCAAATTGTCAAGTAAGTTGACATGGCAGTAAAGCAACGTTTTTATTCTCTTGAAAAAATCTCTTTACTGTTTTTATTTACAAGGGCTTAAATCTGGGACAATTTTAGAAAATTTAAAAGACCTTCAAAAAGTGTAATTACACTGAAGAAGAGAGAACAGAAAGAAAACTGAAAAAACAAATCAGATTGGGTTCTGGTTCTAATCTACGAGAGATATTGCCTGATAATCCAAAATAAAACCTTTCAATCTAAACAAATGGTATAGAAAATTAACTATTGTACGACCCAGTTTAACGATGCTCTGCTTAACACTATTTGGTTACTCGTTGTAGATATTTTAGATAGACAAGAGTTTAAAAAAAAATGATTTAAATTTTTATAGAAGTTCAAAAGCATGGGAAAGTGTCATTAATGCGATATCGTGTTAACATTTAACTCTGTTTCATTTAGTGTTGGAACTTTTTAGAACATATTTCCTGCGTTAAGCGAGTTTCAAATGAACTTAACAAAAAATTTAAATAAAAATTGTTATAAATTCTAAATCTTTTTTTTGGTTATAAAGGTAGTCTAAATTTCTCAGGGAAAAATAGGGAAATAATAGTCCGGATTCAATTATTAAAATTTAAAAAAAAAAAAAAAAAAAAAAAACTAATAACTATTATATTATTACTGAATTAAAGGGCTATATAATTTGTATATTAATTTTTCCTATGAGAAAATAATTTATGGCGGTTAAGAATTTATCTTACGGATTATAATTTTTAATAAAACGTAAAAGGTTTCCAATTATCGTTGTTAAATAAGTAGACAAAGTTTAAAAAATAATTAATCACAAATAAATAATAAATATTATTTATTTGAAATCGAAGGCAGACTATAATTGTCCCGAACTCCAGATCTTTTGAGACAAGTTAATTGTTAAACAAGACAGGTTATTTTTCTAATTTCACCTCAACCTAATCACAAGAGGGAGAGAAATTATCTCCAGTTAACAAACACATAATTTATCTTTTACCCTTTACCAATTGTTCCCTCTAAGGGTCTAATTTTGACCTTTTTTCTGTGCTCTATAGACGGACGGCTCTTTCGCTTCGTTAATTTTGTTCCCCTTTCATTTTCAGTTGAAGATTTATTTCTAGAGCGCAAAACCACTGTGAGAATATCTTAATCAGAATCTTAATAACCAGATGATCCTGTGAGCAAAAGTCAGACGAAAAGACCAATGATTGATATTGCATCTTATCTCAGTATTAATAATAAATACAACATAACAAAAATGTATTTAGAGTTAAAAGATATTTTATCCTTTTAAATTATGTGTAAAAAAAAAATTGACAAATTTTCCAAGATACAAAGTTCGAATAGCATCGGCTTAATAAAATTTCGTCAAAAGTTATTCTACCAAATCCATTTATTAATAACTTCCTCTTATAGAAAGTAATACAATCATTGTAAAATTTTAAAATCGAGATTTTAAAATTTGATGACGCAAATACACTTTTTGTTGAAACAAAAAGGTTGGGGCATGACTGAGGGCAAATTTCAAAAATGTAGAAGAAAAGATCTGTCCCAATATTTGAAAATCGACAGAATTAAAAATACAGATTTTAGATGTTGATGTAGCTATATACAGGTATATTTATTTGAAATTATAATAGTTATTTATTAGTTATTTAAAAATTAACCAAATATTTAATTAGTCATATAAATAATCAAATAACTATCCTTATAAAAAAATTTTATTTTTCGCTCTGATCATGGGCGTAGGGGGGGGGGGGCTATCACTCGTTAGGACGAGAGGGGAGGATATTCAAATAATATATACATAATTATTTATTATTATTTTAAATTATTTTCTTTATATAAGTTCATTTAAAAAAAAAATTCACAATGGGGAAAATATATAGTCTATTTGTTTTTAATAGGGCAAAAGATTTTCAGGACAAGAGACCCCCTTTTGGCCCTGAAAAAATTCTGTCTTTTTTTCTTCATTTTAAAAATACTTTTTTTTTTTGATGAATCTTGAAAGACATAAAACCGACCCGTGTGTGGATTTTTTCTTAGAAACAAAATTTCTCAAGCAACAAACTTGTTTTCTTTATTTATAAATTGTATAATCAACATATTAATAAATATAACAATTGTTTTGTTTAAAATTTTCTACTTGACCGGTGGAGTGCCCTCTGACCCTGGACAAGATACTCTAGCCTCTTTTTGACCCTTTTGGGGCGGGGGTAGGGGGGTCCCAACTCTGGTTCCCACGGACAAACCCATAAATTACTTTCCGCCGCACCGGTGAGACGCTTCTAGGCCGACCAGAAATGGGTTAGAGAGGTCTAATTTACTCTCGTTTGGATACACAAACATACATGTACTCATCCACATATACACACAAATACAAAGTGAAAGACACAACAACATTGAGCGATCCTTTTAGATTCAGAAAAACTGAATTAATGATAATGGGGATTATTTTTTATTGGATAAAATTGTATATGTCATCTTCGCACTTAAAATAAACTAATAAGCTTTTTTTGCTGAAAAGTTTCTGAAGACATCTAAAAATGATAATTTTCACAAAAAAAAAAGTAAAAAAATTAGATATAATTTAAATACTTTCTTTTGTCTTTATTAAAAATTTCAAAGAAATAATTTTAAAAATTTCGATATCGAGTTTTTGACATGATTGCAATACTTTCTCACTATATATTACATATATAGGTAAGAGAAAGTAAAAAGTATGAAAGAGAGTACTTGAATATTTTATGTTACGGTTTCGTTCTCCCTTTAACTATTTACAAAACCAACGGAGCCTATTATTAAATAAGAGATTATTTAAGCCCTCGGGGCTTGGTCTAGTTGGTAGCGTGCTAACCTCGTATACCAAAAGTCGCGGGTTTGGACCCCAGGCAGTCCGATTATTTTATTTAAGCCATTTGGATATCAAATGGCTTAAATAAGAATGCCTGGACCCCCAATAGATATATTTAAACATGCAAGTATCGTTTAAAGTCCTAAATGGCTTAAGTACCGAAAAGACTGTGTGTATGTGTGTGTGAATATGAGTGTGAATGAGAAAAAAGTGTGACTGTTAAAAAAAAAAAAAGATTATTTAAATAAATTTCGAATAATTTCTTTTATTCTGTAAGACAATAATTCCTAGGGGACTCTGTTACGGGACCGCAGTGAAAATATTACAATATTTGAAAGATAGACCAGTTTTTTGACGCCTTTGGCGGGCTTTACCAATTGCCAGGGGACTATTTTTATTATTTTTTTTTTTTTTTTTTTTTTGGAGACAAAAAGTTTTGTATAAAAAAGCGCAAAATTTTTAAAAAAAATTTAAAATATTTTTTATTTTTAAAAAATTTATAAAAAAAGGTTTAAAAAAAGAAAAAAAAAAAAAAAAAACACACAAAACAAAAAAACATAAATTACACAGTAGAGGAATTTACAATAAATGCTCCCTGGACCTCCATGCTTGCTTTCGGCGAGCAATTGCAAAATTTTAAAGTTTTAAATTTCCCTCTCTAACTCCACATTCCTTCAATCAACGCCCTGACAGGCACATACACGCAGGAAGTCAGTGGCTAGCGTTTTATATATAGTAATGACATAGAACTAAGAATGTATGACACTCTATCTTTGAAACTTGTTTATAAAATCTTTTCCTTTGTTTTATACGTCCCCGCAGAACTACATCACTATAAATAAGATGACCAAAATCATACGAAAAATAGTTGATTTGTTTAAATTTCGAAAATTCGGGCATTTATGTAAAAATTTCAAAAATGTTAAAATTGGTACAACATCGTGATTATAATAAATTAATAGAATAGGAAAGAAGAAGAGAATGTCAGAAATTTTTCCATTAGGAATTTCAAAAGTATTAAATGAATAAAAAAATGTTGAGTAACATTTTAATTAAAGAGATTAATTCATAAAAGCACTACCCGCTTCATTAAGTTTTTTTTTTTTTTGCTTGTGCTATCATATTTCGAAAAGCGATGGTCATTTGGACCGTTACTTGTTTAAACTCAATGATTGACTCCTCTGCAGACATACTATGAATAATAATTGAATAAAATGAGTAAGAAAGAGACGGGGAGAGATACTCACTTTGGAGAAGCCGATGTTCGGTGTTGGAGCCTGGTGTTGGAGAGCAGCGTCATGACGTTTGAACACTGAAACAAGAAAAACAAACATTAGAATTCAGCAGGGTAAATTCCTTTGATTGACCACAAATGCCTCACCTGAGATAATTAATTAAAAAAAAAAAATAAATATATAATAACAAAGCGTTTAATTCCTTTCATGAATTATGGTCAATCATTTATATTGTAAGAAAATTCTACAATACTTTTATTAATATTAACTTATATAAAATTTCTTTCCAATCGCTAAGAAATGTTTTTTTTTTTTTATTTCACCCCTCAAGCTATAGGGCATAGGGCTTCCCGGTTTACAAAAAAATTTTTTACAAAATACATGTATAGATAAAAACAATTAATATGGCTTACATCTAATATGGTAATAAAAAACGAATAAGAAATGTTAAAAGCCCCAAAAAAAATCAATAAAAAAAATCTGGTGTAACTGGTCGCACAGCACACAACTTTCTCTTACCTTCAATAATCGAAAGTTGTGCTCTCTGCTTGTCACAGCAGATTTTTGTGATGATATTTAATTTACCACAGTATGGTACATTTGATTTAAGATGTAAAATTTATAAACAGAAAAATATTTATATTTTGTTATCATTTCTCCTATCTTTCCTATTAAGTACAAGAGTAAAATGGTCTTAATAAGATTTTAAGTCCAAAATGAGAATATAAATTTTAAAGAGCATCTAAAAAGAATTGTTTTTTTTTGAATTTTAATCAAAATCGTTGGAGCAAATTTTGAGAAAATCGAAAAAAACTGAAAAAATACATCAGTAAAGTACTTTGGTCTATTTTGATCAAAAGCTTCGTGTCACGTCCCAGGGGTACTTTTTAAATATAAAATTTCAACCTCGTAGCTCATTTCCATCATGCTTTTCAAAAATGTCCACACAGATTAATTTGCGGAACCCACTCTTTTGGACTCAGGGGACCTCAAAACGTGTATATAAAACTACATCTCGACATCGAATTCTTGACTTGATCGCAATACTCTCAGTATATAGTATTTTATATCCAGTATAGGTAAGAGAAAGTAAAAATGGTTATAATTTCTAATAAAAGCCAAATGTAAAAAATTTTTAGACAGGCTTTTATTTAAAAGAATTAAAGAGGGTGGCTCATAAAACTTAAACGACTATAGCCAGCGAAAGATTTTAATAAGGCCGCTTGACTCTAGTATAGAGGTATAGTTCTCGCTTAACATGTTATCATAGGAGTTTAGCGGTTCGCATTCCGATTCAAGCAATAAGAATTTTTCAAAATTATATTGAGTTCTAATTAATTTAAGACAAATCAGATGGCGGAAAATTTTTCAAATAAATAAATAAATAATAAATATTGGATACCAAATGACTTAAATAAAAATGCCTGGACCCCCAATAGATATTATTAAACATATTAAGCATTGTAAAAAATCTTAAATGGCGTAAGTTGCCGAAAAGACTGTGTGAATGTGTGTGTGTGAATGTGAGTGTGAGTGAGAAAAAAGTGTGAATGTTTTTTATTTAAAAAAAAGACACTAAATAAATTATCAATATAAACATATTTGTTTATAATTTCTATAATTATTTTATTTTCTGATTAACGTAATCCAGGTGTTAAATAGGTTTTTTAAACAAATAACAATGAATAAAGACCTATTGTTTATAGACAATCACACCAAAAATATTAATTATTCCGAAAAGGTACCAAATGCGAAACAATAGAAATATGACGAAAAAATTTAAAACAATTATAATGTCTAATACATCTAAAGATATCCATAGACTTTTAATTAATACATTTTGGTCACCCGAGAGATATCTAAATTAATATTATTAGAAATAGTAAAAATTTTATTCACGTCTGGCAATTTGATAAATTATTCTCACGTAAAAAATTGTCCAATGACAAGCGGCCATATTCATCCTTAAATGGGATTAATAAAAGTTTTGATAATTAAATTAATATATTAAAATATTTTTCACTTCGGTAAGAAATTTATCGATTCTTTCACTTCATAAATCATTCGTTTATTATTATGACCATATTATAAGTTAAATTAACTTCATCCATTTGCCTTCCAGGCAATTATAATAATTTTAAAAATTCTCTTCGTCTTTCTATCCTTAGAGAGTTTTGAAATTTAATCTTTTTCTAACAGTTGTTTTTTTAACTAGTTGTTTCCAATAATTAATGTGGAAAAAGAACACAACTTTCGATTACCGAAGGTAAGAAAAGTTGTGTGTGTGCTTGTCACACCAGATTTTTTGTGTCGACATGTATTTAGTTCCCGACAGTATGGAACATGAATTCAGATGTAAATTTATAAGTATGGGAAAATATTTATATTTTGTTACCATGGCAACCATTTCTCTTATCTTCCCTATGAAATACAAGAGTAAAGTGGTCTTCAGAAGATTTCAATCGCAAAATGAGAATCTACATTTGAAAGAGCATCTAAAAAATAATTGATTTTTGAATTTTAAAAAAATCGTTGGAGCAAATTTTGAGAAAATCGAAAAAAACTGAAAAGACATCAGAAGACTAGTACTCTTTGGCCGATTTCGATTAAAAGCTTATTTTTCCGGTCCCGGGGGGTTTAACTTAATTATAAAATTTCAACCTCGAAGCTCAATTCCTTCATCCTTAAAATTGAACACACACCCACCCACCCACCCACCCACATACACACACACACACAGAGACAGACCATGTCGCGAAACCACTTTTTTGATTCAGGGGACCTCAAAAGAAGATCCATCAAATCTCGACATCGAATTTTTGACATAACCAATACTTTCTCTCTATATATATTACATATATACATAGGAAAAAAAATAGTTTAAGTAAATTTTAATTATAATTAGAAGAAAATTTAAATTTTTATAAATTAAAAAAAAAAAAAAAACGCTCCAGAGCTTGAATTTGAAGAAAAATAATCTCCCCAATCTTTCTAAGCTCCTCATGGCAAATGGGAAAAATTTTTGCCTTCGATCGATTGAACTAAAGAGCCTGAAAAAGGTCTCAAGATACGACAGAAAAGTCGCTTTCTTCAAAAGTTAATATTAAATATTAATATTCAATGAATGACTCGATGTAGACCAGTGGTTTCTAAACTTTATGTTACCACGCCTCCCTTAAAAATATTTAATCTTATGACGCCTACCCCCCCCCCTCCCATTTTCTAAAATAATACAAAAACAAAAATTTTTAATGCTAAAAAATATAATAAATTTATATAAAAATATTTTTTTTATTTATTCTTATTTATATTAAAAAACTAGCAATCATTTGGAAAATTGGTCCTGGAGGCCAATATTCGCCCCTCCCCTTAGACTAGTCCGCGCCTCCCTAGGGAGGCGCCTTACAGTTTAGAAAACGCTGGTATAAGGGTATTTTATGGCTGGTGGAATTTGTATCAGGAATGAAAGCTAGAAGAAAACGAAACCAGAATTTTTCTTTAAAAATATATTTTAACAGCTTACGTTTCGGCCTTGGTAAAAGCCATTCTCGGATGACCACTAACAACTCCGAGGATGGGTTTAACCAAAGCCAAAACGTAAACTGTTAAAATATATTTTTAAAGAAAACATTCTGGTCTGGCGTTTTCTTCTAACTTTCATTCCTGAAGAAAAAATATTTTTCTCAAATCTTATTTTCTCGCCCTAGGGGGGTGCCTAACTTAAATATAAAATTTCAACCTCCTATCTCTTTTCGTTCTTGAGATATTTTGTTCACAGACAGACGCACAGACAGACCATGTCGCGAAAACCACTTTTTTGGATTCAGGGGACCTCAAAACGTGTATATCCATCAAAGTCTCGACATCGAATTTTTGACATGAATCTAATACTTTATCTCTATAACTTATATATGTTTATTAACTTATACATATAGGTAAAAGAAAGTAAAAATGCAAATCCCAATTGAGATTAGTTCTATATACAAAAAGATGCGGTAACTCACCCCAGTATAATTCTAAGTAGACTAATCATATCTTTCTTTTCTACCTAATGAAAAAAATCCCTACAAAATTCTGCAAGGGATTCGATGGGTTCCTAAGTTACCCTGTGTTATTATTATCTGTTTATGAGAGTTTCGAAATCTTCAAAAATTAATTTCGCCCCAGTAATAAGAAATTTTAGAATGACATTAAAATGTTTCTACCCCACTAACCGATTTGCTAAATATTGAATATAAATTTTAACTCAAACGGAATGCACTTATTTTTTAGCAAAAGTATTAAAAAAAATTAATATCTTTGTACATTATAGGGGATGGGGCATTAACCCCCCTGGTTAATGCCTTCAGACCTCCCCCCTCCTGTAAGGAAATGCGAGCCTACACCGCGAAATTACTCTCAAAATAATTTGAATACATTTATAAAAAATAATTATTTTAATTTTCGTTTTATTTTGAAATTATTTTATTTTAATTTTCAACCCTTAATCCATCCCCTGTGTAAAAGTATATTAAGGAAATTTGATTAACAAAAATATAGGCCATATAGAAAGAATATAATGGTAAATAATGGTGACAAGATAAAAAAATGCCCTCAGGCTTGGTATAGTTGGTAGCGTGCCTACCTTCTATACCGAACGTCGCGGGTACGGACCCCTGGCAGTCCGAAATGGATACCAAATGGCTTAAATAGAAATTCCTGGACCCCCCAATATGAGCCTATTAATATATTATTAATCAATAACGGTTATCGTATGAAGTCTTATATGGCCTGAGTTGCCGAAAAGACGGTGTAAATGTGTGTGTGAGTGTGAGTGTGAATGAGTGAATGAGAAAAAAAAAGATGTTAAAAAAAAAAGATAAAAAATAAAAAACTAATTTTTTTTAAATTAATTTAATTTCAATGACACCTACACTCCCCCTCCCCCTTTCAACAGCTTCTATTCTCCCTCTACCTTTAGTGAAATACAAAATATTTAATTTCATATTCAAAAGAATCGTTTTTCGCAGTCAAATTATTATTTGTTTCTATCATTTTTTTTTTCAACGATAAAATGCATAATAATTACCTTTAATAAGACTCTCAAGAGGGTGTGTTGGCTGACGGAGTGGTCAGGGTGGGTTACACTATATTAATTATTCACTTAAAACACAACTGAAATAAAAGAGAGCAAGCCGCTAGGCGCCTGCAGCCCGGCAATGCTCTCGACTGGACTGAACGAGAGATTCGTCTCTCTCTCTGTATAGGAATAAATAGATGAAAATAACAATTCCCTTTTTATTAAAAGTAAAAAAATACCTTTTACTCTAATCTAACTATTTTTAGAGCTGAAAAAAAATGTCAACAAGTGATTTGGAATATTCCAAGGCCTTTCTTAAATAATCAACCCTTCATCCCCCTAATCAAAATATAATCAACGCTATTTTTTTAATGTTTTCTATTTATCTGGCTTCGATTTAGCTAAAATAAATTTAAAAAACATTTTTTTCAATTTTTCAACCCATTATCCAATCCTAATAAATAAAATAATTAACAATGCTATCGCCTTCGGCGAGCTTCGCGTCTAGTCAGAAAAAAATTAAAACCCTGAAAAACTTCCCTGGATCCGCATTTGGGTTTTACACATAGTATAATTTTCTAGAATGAGTCTTACTTTAGGCCAGTGGTTTCCAAACTTTATGTTACAACGCCTCCCTTAAAAATATTTAATCGTATGACGTCCCCTCCCCCATACATTTAATAAAATAATACAAAAACAAAAATTTTTAATACTAAAAAATGTAAAATTATATAAAAATATTTTTTTTATTTATTCATATTTATTATTTTAATTAAAAACTCCGTCCCAGAATCTTCTAAATCAGCGGTTTCCAACCTTTTTTGATGTGCGGTCCACTTTTTCCGTAAAAACAAACGCTGAGGCTCAGTATATGTATATAACCTATATATACTGTATATAATTTTTATCATTCCTTAGACATCCGCGGGCCAGTTCCAATCATCCCGCGGTCCACGGGTTGGGAACCTCTGTTCTAAATTGTTTTATTAGGCCTATTTTATTTATAAAACCAGCAGGAAAATTGATCTTGGTGGCCAATATTCGCGCCTCCCCTTAGACTAGTCCGCGCCTCCCCTTAGACTAGTCCGCGCCTCCCTAGGGAGGCGCCCCTTACAGTTTGGAAAACGCTGATGTAGACAAAGTCTTTTTCAGCATCTGATGCCATTTAGACTCAGTCCCTATTTATTTTAATTGATTGCTATCCAATTCAATTGAAATTGATTTTTTGTCTGGGACGGGATGCGAACCCTTGATCTTTAGTACCAGAAGCTAATGTCCTACCTCTCCCGTTCTCGATTTAGACTTGACAAGTGCGTATATTATTTAATTTTTGTATGTTTAATTGTTGATGAAAAGTTCCCTGGCTTCACATAAATTGATTAATAATTTCGCTCTTTTTTTTCTCTGTATCGTTATAAAAAAAAATGAAAGTAGCACCCTCTCCACGGTTCCAAGCCAGCAACCGTCTCAAATAAATTTTCATTGGAAAATTAAATTTCAAAATGGCTAAATAGGGACCTTGAAAAAAGTCAGTTTGGGGAGGAAAGAAGAAATGTAGTCACAAATGTGATTTTAAATAGAGGCATTAAAAATAATTAAAACTATTAGGAACTTAAAGGAGATATGGAAGCAGAGGCAGTCAAAAAAAAAAATTGGCTGCCTCTGCTTCCATATCTCCTTTAATTGACATATACAGCCACAACTTATATCTAAACTATTAGGAACTATTAGACCAAAAAGGATGAAATTTATTTATTTTTAATTATTACTTTATAAGGAGTGGGGAGATGAAAAAGTTTTTTTTCATGAGAATCAAAAGAATTTTTTTAAGCCTATTCCCTCTAATTTATTGAAAATTCCTCAGAAAAAAAAACCTTCGGTCTTTAAAGAACGTTTCTAATGCATAAATTAATGTCCAAATGGGATGCGCTAAAAAAAAGTAAAGAAGATGATCTATACTTCATTTTCTGCTCCACTTCCTCTATCATGTCTGACAAGATGCAAAGAAATAAATCGTTAGCACCTAAGCGCATATAATTAAGCAAGCGTAGTTTGCTTCAAATTGAAAATATCATTACAAACAGTTACAAATGGATGGTAATTTGTAATTGACAGCAACTCGGTGCAAAATTCCTGAGCCCTTCGGCGGCCCTTTATTATAGGATGTATAAGCCGCGTTTAAATATATTTATCATGGTACATCGATGATAAAGATCGGGCTTTTTATTCGAAACCAACCACACATGAAAAGTTCATTATGTTCAGTGATATTTTATTCATGCTCTCATCATTTACAGATGAGAAATTTAATGAAGGACAAAAGCGCCGTGGGGCTTAGCAATTCAGATTGTTATTGGCATCTAAAACGATCTGATGCTTCTATTTCATTAACTGTTTACGACATATAAAGACAAGTGTCACATTTAATATTCGGAATTATTAAAGACAAATTTCTTGCTTTCGGAATTTGAAGGCGGTTTGTAAGCCTTTATTATCCAATTATGTTAATTTAGATAGAATTGTTGATACGAAAAGAATAACGAAAGTAGGGAAAAAATCAACAAACGATCCCAACTATTTGGGAAAAATTCATCATTTCTATACTTTAAATGAGACAGGCTTATTTTATTAATATGCATGAAGAGCCTATTTTCTTGGAAATATATAATTAAAAAGTCTGGTGAGACAGTCGCAACAGATTTTTTGTGTCGAGATATATTTACTTTCCGACAGTACGGTACATTTGAATTGGAAAAATTTATAAACTATTTGTTTATTTATATTTTGTTACCATGGTAACCATTTCTTCTATCTTTCCTATTAAGTATAAAAGTAAAGTGGTCTTCAGAAGATTTCAATGACAAAATGAGAATATACATTTTAAACATAAAAATTTATTTTTAATTTTAACAAACTTACAATTTTGAGAAAATCGAAAAAAACTGAAAAAGTACATAAGTAAAGTTCTAGTACTCTTTGGTCGATTTGGTTCAAAAGCTTCGTGTCACGTCTAATGGGGGTGACTAACTTAAATATAAAATTTCAACTTCCTAGCTCTTTTTGTTCTTGAGAAATTTTGTTCAAAAACACACAAATAGACCATGTCGCGAAAACCACTTTTTTGGATTCAGGGGATCTTAAAACGTGTATATCCGTCAAAATCTCGACATTGAATTTTTGACATGAATCCAATATATATTATCATATATAGAGGTAAGAGAAAGTAAAAATATGAATATAAATTAGAAAATAAATGCCTAAGTTTTGCCATTTCAAATCCGGGTCTGCCATGAAAAATATGTAAACATATTATATTTAAATTTATATCCATTTGTCTCAATTTGTTCTATGGATAAAAAAATGAAAAGTAATAAAAAAGATGAATCTGGATATTATTCATCCCAAAAGGACCAAAGGCTATTGTAATAGGATCTGGATGATATCTCTGGCATTGGTCTGTTTGAATGTGAGTACTAAGAATTTTCTGGGTAATTTGAGCCAGAACGCGTGCAAACTATGCAAAGGATTGTTAATGTAACTTCAGAGGCTTCAGGCTCTTGGAGGGCTTTCAGAGCAGAAGGCCCCAAGAACTTAAAAGGGGCCGAGCTTGTTAGTAACGAGTGGCAGTCCATTAGCTCAAGAGCATGGGGGCCCACACGTGTAGAAGACCCAAGTGTGTACACACGGATATATACACGATGTCATCGTGTCAATCAAAAAGAAATGAAGGATGAAGATCAAAGTATTCCGTTAAACGGGAATTTGCGGTGTGATAGTAATTAATAACAAGTTAAACTAATTAAAAATTTTAAATAAATATTTAAAAAACTGGCCGCTATACTTGTCATACCAGATACCCACAATCCAATTAGATTTTAACTATTAACCATAGGCTCTAGTTGAAACATAATACATGTATATTTAAGAAAAATTAAAAACACTAACACTTAACACCTATAGTTTGAAGGTTTACTTTATATACTGTATTATTCAGATCTTCGGAATTTTAAATAAATAAGCTTATTATAAAATATTTAATATCAGAAAATTAACTAACTAATGAAATGGGAGATTTAAATTAAAGGCCCGTTGTTTCCGATAATCAAACCCGGAATCTCTAGCTGAGGCATCGTTATGTCTTCACTTGTAAGGGTTTCGCTTACCGAGGATCACATTTAATTGTAAAGAATTTTTTTCGTTGTTATCTAATCTCTTGGTTCAGGGTATACTATAGATACGCACAAACAAAACGGTCCTGATTCAAGAGAAGAGGAGAAATTTTTTACTTTCTCTTACCTCTAGATATGTTAATATATATAGAGAGAAAGTATTAGATTCATTTCAAAAATTCGATGTCGAGATTTTGACGGATATACACGTTTTGGTCCCCTGAATCCAAAAAAGGGTTTTCGCGACATGGTTTGTGTGTGTGTGTGGGTGTGTCTGTCTGTATGTATGTGAACAAAATATCTCAAGAACGAAAAGAGCTAAGAGGTTGAAATTTAATATTTAAGTTAGGCACTCCCATGGGATGTGACACGAAGCTTTTGAACAAAATCGTCCAAAGAGTACTAGTACTTTACTGCTACACTTT
The DNA here is from genome assembly GCA_023213315.1 of Euborellia annulipes. Taxonomy (NCBI): domain Eukaryota; kingdom Metazoa; phylum Arthropoda; class Insecta; order Dermaptera; family Anisolabididae; genus Euborellia; species Euborellia annulipes. The sequence goes on along the minus strand of JAKCPI010012826.1, from coordinate 15,283 downwards.
TTCAGTTTTTTTTTTCAATTTTCTCAAAATTCGCTCCAACGATTTTGATTAAAATTCAAATTTTTTAGATGCTCTTTAAAATGTATATTTTCATTTTGCCATTGAAATCTTCTGAAGACCACTTTACTCTTGTAGCCGAGAGAAAAGATAGGAGAAATCGTGCCATGATAACAAAATAAATATTATCACATATAAATTGTACATCTTGAAAATCGAATGTACCGTACTGTCGGAAACTACTGGTAAATATATGTCGATACAAAAAAATCTGGCGTGACAAGCACAGAACACAAATTTCGACTACCGATTTTTTTAATTATCAAAATTAATTTTTTTACTTTCTCTTACCTATGTATATATGTAATATATATATAGAGAGAAAGTATTGGATTCATGTCAAAAATTCGATGTCGAGATTTTGATGGATATACACGTTTTGAGGTCCCCTGAATCCAAAAAAGTGGTTTTCGCGACATGGTCTGTCTGTCTGTCTGTCTGTCTGTGTGTGTGTCTGTGAACAAAATATCTCAAGAACAAAAAGAGCTAGGAAGTTGAAATTTTATATTTAAGTTAGACACCCCCCATGGGACGTGACACGAAGCTTTTAACCAAAATCGACCAAAGAGTACTAGCACTTTACTGATTAACTTTTTCAGTTTTTTTCGATTTTCTCAAAATTTGCTCCAACGATTTTTTTTTAAATTCAAAAATCAATTATTTTTTAGATTCTCTATAAAATGTATATTCTCATTTTGTGATTGAAATCTTCTGAAGACCACTTTACTCTTGTACTCCATAGAAAAGATAGGAGAAATGGTTGCCATGGTATCAAAATATACATATTTTCCCATACTTATAAATTTTACATCTTGAATTCAATTGTACCCTATGGTCGGAAACTAAATACATGTCGACACAAAAAATCTGGTGTTACAAGCACAGAACACAACTTTCGATTACCGAAGGTAAGAGAAAGTTGTGTGCTGTGCGCCAGTCACACCAGATTTTTTATTTTGATTTCGTTGATATTCACTGAATATTTAGGGCTACAAGAAAACCACCGAGACAAGACTCATGAAAATGATGAAATTTACTACAATTCTTTTTTAGTATAAAAAAAGTAAATTTTGATCTCAATAATAAATCAATATAATATATTATTATTGCAAATGATAAAATGTTAATAATTTTATTACTACATTAATTAAAATTGCACAAGCGGGGTTAATGAAATCGAAAATCGAAATGGCCTCTCCTAAATACTATCTAATTAATTAAGGGCATTTGATTATTAGTTAACAAGATTTATAGGATTGTTAATAATTTCACAATAGGAAATATCGTTTATATATTATTAATCGTCAATCGTTCTCTCTCTTTCTCTATTGAAATGTCGTTATTTAAAGGGGCCCTTGATTAATTAAAAATAATAATAAGAAGAATAATTTGTTAATCATTTTTTTCTGGACAATAGACCTGTTGACGAGCCTCGGGGAGAGGTAATGTGTATGTGTGTGTGTGTGTATCTACTTTTGTGTGGGTGGGGCTTCCAATTCAATTACTTATGATTGGTGCAATTGGATGTTGGAGTTTGTTTTAGTTTTGATTTAGTATTTACAGTATGTCTGAGGATTTAAAAGTGGATTATAAAACTTGCGGACAGGTATAATTAGAAAAATTATTTCTCTGACTGTTAAAGCAAAAAAATTATTATCTTATATACTGTGTAGACTACATCATATTACTTTCATTGTTTGGGGTAATACATGGGCTGCATAAATTAGTTCTTTATTGGTAATAAACCTTTTGGTATTTTTGATTATATGCTTTGGAATTATGAAGATTGTCAAATATTTTTAGAAATTAATTCTATGAACGACTTTATCTAGGCATATCTCATAGGAATATATACCAGAATTTACCAGATCATTTTGGGTTTAAAATGGTTTTAAGTTTGTTTTATTTATAACTTAGCTCGAAGTCATAGATCATTTTTTACTTTCTCTTATCTAGATATGTAATATCTAGAGAGAAAGTATTGCGATCATTTAAGTTAAATTGAGTTTTTTTTTTTTTTTTTTTTTAAACACTCACACTTTTTTCCCATTCACACACACATTCACACAGTCTTTTCGGCAACTTCGGCCTTATAAGACTTTTTTCGATAACTGTTATTATGAAAATACATATATTGGGGGTCCAGGCATTCTCATTTAAGCCATTTGGTATCCAAAAGTCTGGGATCCGAACCTTCGACCTACCGCGCGCTACCAACTACGCCAAGTCCGAGGGCCTTGAGTTAATTATTGATAATTGCTTTGATTGAGAGAGATATTTAATGGCGAATATTTAATTTTGAATCATTAAAAAAATACTTTTTACTTTCTCTTATATACAGTAAGGCCTATATGTTAATACTGAAAAAGGGGTCGTGTACAAAATTTGATATCAGTATTTTGATAATAAAAAAAAAAAAACAAATTTTGAGGAAAGTGGGATATATGTGGGAGGGGTAAAAAATATCAAGAACGGAAAGAGCCACTAATTAGAAATTCCATATTTAAATTACTTAATTTTAAAAATAACAAAAATAAGTTTTTGAATTAAATTAGCCAAAGAGCACTAGTACTTTTCTGATGTACTTTTTCATTTTTTTTTTTTTCGATTTTCTCGTAATTGATTTTGATTAAAATTCATAAATCTATAATTTTTAGATTCTCTTTGTGAATTTTCCCTTCAAAAGTGTTTGAAGTAAACTTTTCTCTTGTACTTCATAATAAAGAAAAGAAAATAGTTGCCATGGTGTAGGAATAAAATATGATATAGTCTCAAAACTAAATATATCTCAACCCAAAAAAAATCTGGTTTGAAAGATCACACAACTTTTCAAGAGTAAGGCGAGTGCTGTGCGGTCAATCAAATCAGATTTTATTAATTTATGGTTTACTACAGTTGTTCTTAACCAGGGGTACCGCAGAAGTGCGAGAAGCATTTTGAGGTGTGCCAGTTTATAGAAATCTCTATATAAAATTTTATCATTTTACTTTCTTTACGCAATAGGGAAAATTTACAAATATGAAAGTGATGATCTTTTTTTTTTGGTCGTCAGGTTATAGGAAGTGCGATAGTATGCCGGTATTTTAAGACTCAAGGGGTGCCGATTACTGAAAAGGTTAAGAAAAGCTGGGAAGAAGAATTATTGGCTCTTAAAAATTAAAGAAAGAAGGTTAGTGTTAGGATTTATAACGACGAACACGATTAAAATGATTATTATGATAATAATTATAATTATTATGATAATGATTGAACACGATTAAAATGTGATGATCTATTAAATGTAAATTATAGAGTAAGTTAATAAGAAATTCATTCAATATGGAAAATACAGAAATCCTTAAATTTTTCTATTTCCTAGATTTTTTTTCGATAAAAACAATATTTTACGAAATTTATATTTTTATAAGCCTTTGTAAGCTTAAAAATAATGGTGATCACTGATTGGTTTTATAGAATAGATAAGGTGAGTAGAATATACGAAATAGTTTTAGGCGTGGGTGAGGCTTGAGGCTTGGGTATATAATGTTTTTGTCATATATATAGCAGGACCGGAACATGCCGGGGTCCAGTCTCGAATCCCGGTTGGGCCGCCCCAGGGCAGCCACGTGCGGGCGCCAAACAGACACAGGCGCATAACACAAATAAGTACCAATACAGAGACACATGCCGGGTGACTCACTTATCATGCCACCTTGATTATTTTTCGAACAAAAAAAAAAAATAAGATAATAGCTCAATAAGAAGAAAAGTTCACAACAAACCAGTTGAGAGAATTTTATCTTCATTTTCTTAATGATTTAATAAATATTAAATAATTAATACATAAAATAGTATCGTAAATGTCTTATATGGCCTGAGTTGCCGAAAAGACAGTGTGAATGTGTGTGTGAGTGTGAGTGTGAATGAGAAAAAAGTGTGAATGTTTTTAAAAAACAAACAAACATAAAATAGTAATTACTATATACTTCTAGACACAAGGTATGACCAGAAAATAAGCCACGAAGCAAAATAATAATAAGCCTAATCGACCTGTTTATTTTTACTTTATTTTACCTATATGTATATGTTAAAAGACATACAGTATATGGGTGATTCTTTTACAAACCGAACACTTTCTGACCGACATGTTTTTGATTTGGCTGAAATTTTTTTTACGGGTTCTATAACGAAAAAAAAGATAGCCATCCGCGAGGATTTTCTTTTTTCTTTAATATTTTGGAAAATATCGAGGGTCGAAAATGTGAAAATTTGATGATTTTCTGCTTAGACGCTCACTTTTAAAAATTCATAACTCTGGTTCTATTTGAGCTAGAAAAAAACTTTTTTTACCAATTTAAAGCTTAAAGAGTGAACTTTAAGAAAAAAATTGTTCCACCAAAATTTATTAAAGATTTCACATTGTTATCAACAATTGAAATCTTGAAATCGATTTTTAACAATGGGGCCCCAAATGTATCACTTTTTTATTATAACCATCGCATTCTACGTCAAATTTTATGCCGATAACGGTTTTTTAATCGATGGAGAATCAATTAGTACTATTGAAAAAAAATCCCGCTAAGTACTCTCATGCGGTAAAATGACGTCATATCAAAAATAAGAAAAAAAAGTCCGGGGGTATTGAACCACTCTTTTTAAAACTATATTTAGATTTAATGTAGCTTTTATGGTCAAGTAGCTAGGCGTTACATAAGTAGGGCTATTTTTCGATATTTTTTTGCCTAAAAAATGAGGTTTTTCGAGAAAAAAACTAATTTTGGAGTTAATTACTCGGGATTTTTTTATTTATTCTATTAGAGGTTTTCTTTCTGCACCAAATGACATCCCATTTAGTCTGATCTGATTAGCCGTTCGGAATCTACAGGGGTTTAAACTTTCAAATTAGAATTTACCGCAGCCCGGTAAAATAAAATGATAGGAAAAAAATAAATGGTGAAATCTTTAGCTGAAAACTCATTCTTTCTAACCGTATATTCTCCATAATTATACCTCTTAAGACAGAGGAGTTATTCAAGCCGAAAAACTTTTTCGTGCATGCCCTAGGGGAAGAAAAAAATCTTTGCAAGAAAAAGTTTTTCGGCTTGAATAACTCCTCTGTCTTAAAAGGTATAATTGTGGGGAATATACGGTTAGAAAGAATGAGTTTTCAGCTAAAGATTTCACTATTTATTTTTTTCCTATCATTTTATTTTACCGGGCTGCGGTAAATTCTAATTTGAAAGTTTAAACCCCTGTAGATTCCGAACGGCTAATCAGATCAGACTAAATGGGATGTCATTTGGTGCAGAAAGAAAACCTCTAATAGAATAAATAAAAAAATCCCGAATGATTAACTCCAAAATTAGTTTTTTTCTCGAAAAACCTCATTTTTTAGGCAAAAAAATATCGAAAAATAGCCCTACTTATGCAACGGATAGCTACTTGACCATAAAAGCTACATTAAATCTAAATATAGTTTTAAAAAGAGTGGTTCAATACCCCCGGACTTTTTTTTCTTATTTTTGATATGACGTCATTTTACCGCATGAGAGTACTTAGCGGGATTTTTTTTCAATAGTACTAATTGATTCTCCATCGATTAAAAAACCGTTATCGGCATAAAATTTGACGTAGAATGCGATGGTTATAATAAAAAAGTGATACATTTGGGGCCCCATTGTTAAAAATCGATTTCAAGATTTCAATTGTTGATAACAATGTGAAATCTTTAATAAATTTTGGTGGAACAATTTTTTTCTTAAAGTTCACTCTTTTAGCTTTAAATTGGTAAAAAAAGTTTTTTTCTAGCTCAAATAGAACCAGAGTTATGAATTTTTAAAAGTGAGCGTCTAAGCAGAAAATCATCAAATTTTCACATTTTCGACCCTCGATATTTTCCAAAATATTAAAGAAAAAAGAAAATCCTCGCGGATGGCTATCTTTTTTTTCGTTATAGAACCCGTAAAAAAAATTTCAGCCAAATCAAAAACATGTCGGTCAGAAAGTGTTCGGTTTGTAAAAGAATCACCCATATACGAGTATATAGAGAGAAAATATTTGATTTATGTCAAAAATTAGATGGCGAGATTTTGATGGATCTTCACGTAATGAGGTCCCCTGAATCCAAAAAAGTGGTTTTCGCGACTTAGTCTGTCTGTGTGTGTTCAATTTAAAGCATGAAGGAATTGAGCTAGGAAGTTGAAATTTTATATTTAAGTTAGCCGCCCACCTAGGGCGTGAAAATAAGCTTTTAAACAAAATTGGCCTAAAAGTACTAGTACTTTACTGAAGTTGCCGAAAAGACTGTGTGAATGTGTGTGTGAGTGTGAGTGAGTGTGAATGAGAAAAAAGTGTGACTGTTTAAAAAAAAAAAAAAAAAAAATTATTTTTTTAGATGCTCTTTAAAATGTATATTCTCATTTTACCATTGAAATCTTCTGAAAACTACTTTACACTAGTTAGGAAAGGAAACTTCATAGGAAAGATACGAGAAATGGTTGCCATACTTAACTTTCGAACACCGAAGGTAAGAGAAAGTTGTGTGCTGTGCGCCAGTCACACCAGATTTTTCAAATTCAAATATACCGTACTGTCGAAAACTAAATATATCTCGACAGAAAAAATCCGGTGTGACAAGCACAGTACACAATTTTCGATTCCCGAAGGTAAGAGAAAGTTCTGTGCTGTGCGACAGTCACAACGGATTTTTTTTTGAAATATGAAAGCTTTTGTATATTTTTTTAAATAATTTTTTTAAATAAATAAAATAAATCTGGTGTGATTGACCGTACAGCGGGTTTTTTTTTAAGATAAATTAAAAAAAAATTAAATATAAATATTTACAAAGCAGTTTTATAGAATTAAATTGAATTAATTAAAATAACTTTTCCTCATGCGGATTAATGTATCTACTATGTGTGATGAAATAAAATCATTTTAATTATTATTCCATTAAAGCGATTGCCTTAGGAAAGAAATAAAAAATTATTACCTTAAAATATTTAATAAAAATTCTAATTGATTAAAAAAAAAAAAAATAAATAAATAAATACAAAAATAGTTAAGGAGACATTCATAAGAAAACATGTAGAGATCGCGAGGATCATGGATCCGCATCAATTAAAATCCCACAAATATTTTATGGGGTTCGTAACAAGTTGGAGAGCAAGAAAAAGGTTATTAATTAACTATTGAAGGATTGTATTATTTTTCTTTGATGATTCTCGGTTGCCAGATTGATTCTTGGAAAACCTTTAAGGAAATACATAGCGTGCAAAAAATATTATTAAAATGAAATATAATTGCGTCAACAAGCTGAATAATTATTAAGAGAAGAGGTCTTGCCGAGGCTTTCTATGTGGAGCATGAGAATATATCGATCTTAAGAACATGAAGATGGTTCCAATTTATGACCGAAATGTTACTCCTGTTCTAATTAACCATAACGTCTTGAAAAATGTCTTCTTATTTTAGAGTTTAATAAAACTAGTGAGCATGAAAAAAAGCTCCGACATAATTCCTTCAAATTCTTAAGTAAAGTGAATCCAAATATGACCTCCGTTTTCCCTCACGTACCGTTTTCGGGAGACAGCCCCCTACTTATTTCCAACCCTTTTAGTTAATTTCAGAGCCATGCATTAAATTTGGAGGGATGAAAATGAATATTTTACCCTTAATATTTCTTCTGAAGGTCTAGAGAATTGAAAAGTTCAAAAACTTGAACATTTGGATCCAAGGAGCAAAAAAATCATTAAAAATAATCGATTTTTCGGTTTTTTTTTTTTTTTTTTGGCAATTCTTTCACTGAATTTCTACATATTTCAGTTAACAGACACCTTTCATCCTTCCCTAAACATCCTTCAACAAAAAAAATATATATATTTTTTTTTAATTTATTTTGCCCGTTTGGCCGGTGGCCATTGGGCTAAAAAGTGTACAAAAGATATAAAAAAAATCTGGTGTGACTGGCGCACAGCACACAACTTTCTCTTCCTTCGGTAATCGAAAGTTGTGTACTGTGCTTATCACACCAGATTTTTTGTGTCGACATGTATTTAGTTCCCGGCAGTAGGGAATATTTGAATTCAGATGTAAAATATGGGAAAATATTTATATTTTGTTACCATGGCAACCATTTCTCCTATCTTCCTATGAAGCACAAGAGTAAAGTGTGCTTCAAACAATTTTGAGGGCAAAACGAGAATATACATTTGAAAGAGCATCTAAAAAATAATTGATTTTTGAATTTTAATCAAAATCGTTAGAGCGAATTTGAGAAAATCGAAAAAAACTGAAAAAGTACATCAGTAAAGTACTAGTACTCTTTGGCCGATTTTGATTAAAAGCTTATTTTTCCGGTCCCGGGAGGTATTTAACTTAAATATAAAATTTCAATCTCCTAGCTCAATTCCTTCATGCTTAAAATTGAACACACACACACCCACACACACACACACACACCCACACACAGACAGACCATGTCGCGAAAACCAGTTTTTTGGATTCAGGGGACCTCAAAACGTGAAGATCCATCAAAATCTCGACATCGAATTTTTGACATGAAACCAATACTTTCTCTCTATATATATATTACATATAACATAGGTAAGAGAAAGTAAAAAATTTATATATACAGTATATAGCATAAAGCGAGTGAGGTGTTTGCGATTCCGAAGTCCTCGCAAGAGATGTGTCGCAAATATGCGGTTATAACTATCTTTTTTTGGCGGATCTTTACAAATTTAAAATTATATCTACAGATTCTTCTATATATTTCGATATTTGTCAATTTGTGCAGCGTGGAGCTGTGTATCTTCCAACTTCTTGCGAGACCTTTCGGAATCGTTCACACCTCATCCGCTTTATCCTATATAGTTTATTTTTGTTGAGGTATATTTAAGGAAGAATGAGGCAGGTTAGCTGGAATAAGTAGGAAATCATTTAAAAAATTGCCAAAAAAACGGAAAAAATCGATCATTTTTATTTAATGATTTTTTGCAATTTAATTCCTCGCCCACATCCCCCCCCCCCTTGGATCCAGATGGTCAAGTCTTTAAACCTTTCTCCTCTCTAGAAGACCTTTATAAGAAATATTAAGGTTAAAATATTCCTTTTCACCCCTCCAAATTTAATTCATGGTCCTGAAATTAACCAAAAGGGGTGGAAATAAATAGGTGGTAGGGGAAAACGGAGGTCATATTTGGATTCAGGAGGTCATTTTACTTAAGAATCTAAAGAAATTATGTCGGGGCTCGAAAAGAATTTCATTTTGCAGACTAGAGTAATTAGGACCCTTAAAAAACCGGATAAATTAAAATACCAAAATAATATTTAATTAAATAATAAACAAAATAAATGCCATCGATATCTCTTCTCTTGCCTGAGTCATTGAGAGTCACCTTTCTTGTTTATATTTCTATTATATATCCGCGGGTGTGCGTCTATTGGTGTGTTAGTGTGATGTAGTTGCTAAAGACTTCAGCTCTTATCCATTCTAGCGATTCGAATGTCAATCATTGGAAGAGAAGCTCCGGTGCTAACGAGCTTCAACTTCAACCTTGCTTGCTTTCTTTCTAGTGACAGACAAGTCTTCCAAATTCACATTTAATATTTATTTATTTATTTATAAATGGGGAATTAATGAATTTGATAGATTTATTGTTGATAAAGTAAAAAGCGTAATTCAATTGACATTATAGGTCAGTGGCCTATATTAAAAAGAATTTAATATGTAGGAATAGGAAGTTTTTTTTTTTATATATATATAACAAAATCTAGCACAAGATTTTAAGGGTATTAATTAGAGGGTATTGTGATTAAATTTTTTCTATGAATTTACTTGTATGTTTTCTACCGATCTTTTCTTTTTATTTATTTTATTTTTACTTTCTCTTATATATATATGTTAAAATATAGAGAGAGAAAGTATTGGATTCATGTCAAAAATTCGATTTCGACCGTTGACGGATATACACGTTTTGAGATCTCCTGAATCCAAAAAAGTGGTTTTCGATACATGGCCTGTCTGTGTGTGTGCCTGTGTGTGTGTGTGGGCTGTCTGTGTGTCTGTGAACAAAATATCTCAAGAACGAAAAGAGCTAGGAAGTTGAAATTTTATATTTAAGATGAGCATCGAGGGGCCCGACACTCTGAGAGACAAATTTTCTTTAAATTTTTTTTTAAACTGAATTTTTATATTGGCTATATACCCGTGTATATATGTATATAGATTAGAAAAATTTCAGAAGTGCCCGGGCCCCTAGCCCCTCCCCCTCTGTCAAGAAGTGCGGGTTCGGATCCCAGTCAGTTCGATGAATATTTAATTAAATCATGTGTATACCAAATGGTATAAATAATTGCACCTGGATAACATATACCAATAATTAACATTAGTTGAGTATCGTAAATGTCTATATGGCCAAAAATATTTTTTTAAGTGCAATAATGAAAAATTCAACAAAAACAAGAGAAAAAATAAAATAATCCTTAAAAGCGGTTTGGCTAGAGATCGTGTGTTCGATTCCCCGAGGCCATGGGGCGTTTGGCCCACCAACATACAAATTTGTTAAATACTGTAAATACATTTCGATAAAATATAAATTACGGTTTTTATAGACAAATGGGCTGTGGTTGGTAAGCCTTTCAATGACTAAAGAATAATAAATGTAACCTAGGAGTGTTTCCGATCAAAGCTAAGGCTGTTTAAGGACCTGAAGAGAGATGGACCCGATAGAGAGACATCGGCTTGGTTTGACAGCCAAGTGAGCCTTGCGATTGGGATCGGAATTCGGGCACGGGTGTGACGTCACTGGCGGCACACGTGGCTAGAACCAAAACAATGCAAACGAGTGAACCGGAGACGGAGACGACTGCCTACCAACATCCTTCTACTCCTATCACAAGCAATAAGATTATATTGTATATAGAAGGGCTCAATTTTCAAGGGATTTGTTATAATACAGTATTATCTAGATCCTAACCTTCGCCTCACCTGTCATAATATGTTCGTAGACATTCCATATCAACTACCAGACAATTTCCATTGGACCGGATTATTGTAACAAAATTGGGATAAACTAAGTTACATATTACTCGTAGAAAAATTAGAATGAATAATAGTGCACATATTATATGAATGGTGAAATAGATGAGTATTTTGCCCTCTCTGCGATTTGACAAAACCAGGTGATAAAAAATAATTAGATCACTATGTTAAAGAGCGTTTCTACAAAAAAAAAAATACAGGAATGATTATTTGTAATAAATGAAGTTTAATATTTATTTAAAAGTTAATAAATATTCAATATTTGCTTTCATAATCACTGCCTATTATATCTAGTTTATAAATTATAATTTATGAATACTATTTATTACTAGGACATTCAACGATAGTGAAATAGAGATATATTACTCAACTCATATTTCAACGAGAGTATTTTTTTTTTTTTTTTTTACAAATATTTATAGTTCTATGACAGTCAGATAAAAAAATAAAAAAAAACTAGAGTATTTATTTTAGGAGTTTTAAAAATAAATAAACTACAAAAAGAAGTATATTTCAATAAAAAATTATTTTAGTGCCGACACCGACACAAAAAAAGCAAAATTTTCGACTCCGACACCTCTTAAATTTGTCAACACCGAAAAACCAGCCCTTGTTTCGACTACTACATGTATAATAATAATAGTTTAAATAAATGTGAATTTTTAAAATTTAAATATTGGTGCAGCCAATAGAAATGATCAATTGGTCGTCGATGGTTCAAATATTTAGCATGTCCTTCTTCAGAAAAATTTATCAAAAGATATTTACGACTAAAATATAAAAATTGGTTAAATGCAAAAGAAGAATAAATAAAAATATAAGAGATTTGAATATTATTTATTTTTGCATTTACGAATAGCTATATTGATTAATTAAATATATGCCAACTCAAAAAATATTTTGACAACTTGTTTAATCTTGAAGAAGGATGTAATGGATAATCGAAACTTGGATTTTTTTAAAAATAAATAATCTTATATCCTGTCATAAATGAAATGAAATGCTAAGAAGATAAATTTAATTCATAAATGAATAATAAATTTATAATAAAATAATTTTTTTTTCTGAATTTCACCGGATTAGAATGACAAATTACTTTTCTTAGATTTTATAATATATTCCAACTATATATTTCATAAAACTAATGAATAAATTCATTATTGTTTCCTGTCGAGTGTTTGCAAACAAACCTCCCTAAGAAGTAGAACAAGTTAGCCTTAGAAAAAATAAATAAATAAATAAATAGAAAAAAAAAAATGAAGGAGCAGAGAGTACAAGGCGCCAAGCAGACCCCCTGCAGGCGTCAAGGGCGGAGACCTCAAAGGAGCAACAATAGACAGCCGATTGGGCATTGTTGTCCAAACAGCATCTCTCTTGATGCATTCAATTGATTATGAACATAGAGATAGACACAATGAAGAATACACTAACGAAACGATGTTACAAAATATATTACATTAAAACATATTTGTGAAACGCCTTTTATTGAATATACGTCCATAAGTGATTAGTCTAGATTAAAGTTTATGATGTTAGTGAAGAAATACTGATCAAGATTTCAATGTTTTCACACAATAACTATATTATTATTAAAAAATCTGGTGTGATTGGTCGCACCAGATTTTTTTGTCGACATATATTTAGTTTCCGACAGTACGGTACATTCTAGAGATGTACAATTTATAAGTATGAAAAAATATTTATATTTTGTTATCAAAGAAACCATTTTTCCTATCTTTCCTATTAAGTACATGAGTAAAGTGGGTTTCACAAGATTTCAATGGCAAAATGAGAATATACATTTGAAAGAGCATCTAAAAAATAATTGATTTTTGAATTTTAAACAAAATCGTTGGAGCAAATTTTGAGAAAATTGAAAAAAACTGAAAAAGTGCATCAGTAAAGTACTAGTACTCTTTGGCCGATTTTATTCAAATGCTTCGTGTCACGTCCCAGAAGTGTACCTCATGTAAATATAAAATTTCAACCTTCTATCTATTTTCGTTTTTGAGATATTTTGTTCACAGACACACACACACACACACACACACACACACCAGAGAGAGAGAGAGAGAGAGAGAGTCGCGAAAACCACTTTTTACTTTCTCTTACCTCTATATCTGTTAATATATAGAGAGAGAAAGTATTGGATTCATGTCAAAAATTCGATGTCGAGATTTTGATAGTTTTGAGGTCCCCTGAATTAAAAAAAGTGGTTTTCGAGAAATGGTCTGTCTGTATGTGTTTGTATGTCTGTGTTCAATTTTAAGCATGAAGGAATTGAGCTACGAGGCTGAAATTTTATATTAAGTTGGGCACCTACTTTCCTGGAGCGTGAAAATAAGCTTTTAAACAAAATCAAAAGTTACTATTACTTTACTGATGAACTTTTTCAGTTTCGATTTTCTCAAAATTCGCTCTAACTTAAAATTCAAAAATCAATAATTATTATTTAGATGCTCTTTCAAATGTGTATAAAAAATCTGGTATGATCTTTGTAAAGAGAAAGTTTTGTACTGTGCGATAAGTCACACCAGATTTTTTGGATTCAGGAGACCTCAAAACATGTATATCCCATCAAAATCCCGACATCGGAATTTTTGACATGAATCCAATACTTCCTATCTGTCTATATATTAACATATATAGAGGTAAGAGAAAGTAATATTCCATTAAGAGAGAAGAAATTTGTCTTTTTGACACAATTATTATATAGAAAATATTCTTAACAATTAATAATACGATGAAGAGAGAATGGGAGAGAAATAAATAATAATTTCCTTTCTGATTTATGCAAAATAAAGTATTTTGCATGCATAGAAGTAGCTGTGTGATTAAAATTCAACATTTAACTCTCTTAGATAACAAGAAATTGTCATAAATCTATCTTAATAAATAAACAAACTTAAATTGAAATTTATACTTTCGTTCTAAACAATATCAATTTTTTAAAATAGTTTTCCTATTTTCCTAAATAATCTTATCGATAATAAGGGTAAAATTATTTGGTTATTGAAATGATTTAGAAAGAGCTATCCATTCAATAGCTTGAGGGCGTGAGTTGCAATTGGTTCGAGTATCACGAGAACCCAGGATCTCCAGCCTATCCGAGGCCTCAGTGTGCTTTTACGTATACCCTAACGCGGCGATACAGAAACGCCAAACGCCGCGTTATAACGCGTTCTGTGTGTCGGAGACTTAATACAGTGAGTAAAGATTGGGACGTACTATCTTAAAAGAGAGATGAATGAAAAAGAGGTTGTTCAGAATGTGACAAGCTCACGAGCTTCTTTAGAGTCAATATAATAATCATAATTAATCTTATATATGCTTAACAAATAATTTAATAAGCCACTTTTATAAAAAACCAGACATAAGAAAACGATTCAATATGAACCATAGACAGGGATGGGCGTTAATCAGTTACATGTATTTGAAATACAAGATACCAAATACAATATTAATTGGTATTTTGTAACTCGTTGCAGAATTGGCAAAGTAATTGCTATCTTGTATTTCGTTACATTTTTTTAGTAATTGGTATCTGAAATTCGAGATACCAAATACTTTTTTTTTTAATTTGCCGCAGTGTAAAAAGTCTTGCAGAGGGAGCTGAAATCGTTTTAATTTATTTAATATTACTGTATGTAATCGTCGTGTGGGTTCTCTGCTCCGGATCTTAGTAAAAACCAGTAACGAGAAGTCAATCAATCCGCCAAATTTTCACTCTTCGTTAAAAAACTTTTTTGCTTTCTTCTTTCAACCAGCTCTCAACGATTAAATCTTTGTTCTTCTGCCCCAGTTGAAAGATTGTTTTCATTTGCGTGTTTATTCATTCTCCATCAAGTTTCAGATTATCCGACAAAACTTTTGAAAACTTGGTTTATTGAAACCTTTTCATATTTTTTATAAATAAATTTTTTTTAGTGTCATGAATAATTTTATTGTTTTCGATTTTCCAATGGTATTCTCCAATATAAGTTTAGCTGCCACTTTCCCTAAACTAAATTTATTTAGGGTTCCAGGTCGAGCCCCTGCACGGGCCGATTTTTTTTGGTCCGTATTTTTTTTTGACTTCCCGCCCGTACCCGGCCCGTAATTTTTTACCATTCTTCAGGCCCGCCCGGAATTTTTTCAAACCCGCCCATTCCCGCCCGAGATTTAGTGAATGAATGAACGAATGTCTAGTAATTTTTAAATAAA
>JAKCPI010012825.1:0-11058 GCA_023213315.1 Euborellia annulipes | reverse complement strand
AAAAAATTTCAAGGGTTGGTTAGTTTGAAAATGAAAAGTAACTAATTTAAGTGAGCGAATATTTTTCCGAACAAGAAATTTCAAGAATGCTGCTTTTTACTTTTAGTAAGCAATAGAGTAAAAAAGTGTAATAATAGTATCCAATTTACGTAAAAGAATTATTTAAAATAACATTTTATTTTACTTAAAATATATTTTTAAATCTGATGTGACTAACAAGTAAGTGCATTACAAAATCTCCAGCGAGTTTTTTTTTAAATATATAAGGTGTTTTTCGACATCGGAGGCCTTTTTAATTGCATCTCTATTTATTTTGAATTGAATGGAATTTCCATATTCAAAGGTAACTGAAAATTACATATACAATAAAGAGAAGTTTATAAAGTATAAATATTTATAAGGTTATTGTTAAATAACAAGCCTCATTCTCACTGAAAATAATATTAATAGATTTGGATATCAAATGGCTTAAAATAAGAATCCCTGACCCCATATATGTGATTAAATCAATAACGGGTTATCGTCAAAGTCTTAAATGGCCTGAGTTGCCGAAAAGACTGTGTGAATGGGAGTGTGAATGAGAAAAAAAGTGTGAGTGTCTTTAAAAAAAAAAAAAAAATATTAATAGATACCTAGTACACCGTATTTATATGCCAGAAAATTGACAAGATGGCTAGGAGCCAAATTATTAATATTATTATTACCACCTTGTCGCGAAAATGTTTTGGGTAGATTTTGAATAAATAAATAAAAAAATTAATCAGTAAAGTACAGTACTCTGGTCGATTCTGTTCAAAGACTACGAATTGCAAACGACATTTTGTCATAGAAAATATATGTGGAAATATATGTACAATTTTTTTTTTTTTTTTTTTTGTAATTTATTTACATTTATTTGTAGGTTTATTTCGGAATTTATATTTTATGAACTTCTCTTGCCCGAGAATCCGGTAAGGGATTAGAGTAACGGCCACCAAGATCGTTGCAGCCAAGCAATGCCAAGCGCGGTGAAATCTCGGATGGGTGGTCCTGAGGAATCAGAGTGTTGACCGTCCCCCGGTAGCGAACAGATTAAAATTTATTTTAAATTTAATAACAATTATTCGTAGCAAAATCGATTGGATCCTACTTTACTCTTATTCTATTTTAATTTTTATGAAATTATCAATTTCTAATTAATTTTCATGAAATTTAATTTAATTTTAAGAAATTTAATTTAATTTTTATGAAATTATCGATTTCTAATTAGTTGAATAATGTTATAATGAACTAAAAAAATATTTAAAACGTTAAAAAAAGACTCGAAGTAACTTAAGTTGAATTAAAAAAAAAATAGCTCAACAAAAATCGGATTCCCTGATCATGATGATATTTGTTTGAAAAATGTATGAAAATTTTTAAACGCACTATTGCTGAGGTGACAAAATGTCAATATTGATAAACTCAAAAGCCAAAAAGGTGCAGGTTAGGAACCCCGGCAGTTGGATGAATATTTATTTAAATCAATTAGCTACCAATTGGTATAAATAATTGTGCCTGAATCACATGAATTGTTAATATACAAGTTCTTCAAAGCCTAAATCGCCTCAGATGCCGAAAGACTTTTTAAAAAAATTTATAGAGTTAAAAGAGAAAAAAAAATTATTAAATGACTTTAATGATCAAAAAAATTAAAGAAGAAAAACTTTTACATTCTATCTTCTTCCTTATACCATATATGAATCAAATAAATGAGAGAGGAAATATTAAGATTATAGGAATGTTTTTTTCTCCTCTCTCTCTCTCTGAAATAATTTATAGAGTTGAGTGAATGTAGAGTCATCGAATTGAAAGAAGTCTCGAAAAAAAGGATCAAATATATTTGACACTCTATATATAAGCCGACAGCTTTTCTGAACCGGTCAATACATACATAAAGAGAGAAGAGAGAGAGAGTGAAAGGAGGGGGGAATTTACGATCTGCTCTTTACTTTCTGATGTCATTGCATAATTGACATGTCACCGGGCAGAAAAGAAAAGTAAGGGAGCATGTCTAACCAAATGTCCATTTGAATATTGGTGTATGAGTTTGTGTTAGTCAATATGAGTGTGTTGTTATTTTTTTCGGGGGGGGGGGGGGCGGTGGGGGAGTTAAGGTGGATGAGAAAAGCAACGAGAGGTCGTAAATCTTCTTCTCATCTTTCATCCTCTCATAGATGCTGAGAAATTCACATTAACCTCACGTATAGAATTTTGATTTCTCGCTTTAAAGGATTCCAGGCAGATTAATTGTCCCTGTAATTGCGTTTCTGGCTAAGCCGCTACTTTAGCTTTCATTAAATTTGAAATTATCAAAAAAAAAAAAAAAGACAAAAATATTTTGAATTCGTACTAAGTAGTTTACTAAATTTGACGTGTTTTTTTTTACATCTTGAATTAGCAATTAATTAGCAGTCTGAGGAATTTTAAATTGGTTATCGCACTCACTCAAAATTAAAAATCTCTTAAAAAAATATTCATGTAAAATCTGGTATGACTGGTGGTTTGACCAGGGGAAAGAGAAAGCCTGGCATTAAATAAATTAAGAGAAATCCCAGCCTTAGTTCGGGAAACTCGTGTGTGTAATTTGTCAAAAGATCTCGTAAGATCGAATCTTTTATTTGACTTTGTAACAAAAACCAGATCTACCGGGTAAATAATTCCGAAATAACTGAACAAAAATGTTTATAAATTCGATCTTATTAAGGGCAGGTTGCTTCATTTTACTCAACTAGCAAACTTATCCGACTGATAACAAATCATCGATATATTAAAAAAAAACACGTTTAACTTTAAATTAATAAGAGGGTAAAAATGAGAAATGCAGCTAAGGTTATTTCTTTATTTGGTTAATTCACATAGTTAACGTTTCCTTAGATATCTGAGGTATAAAGAACATTTTGTGAAGTTAGCAACTTAATAAAGGGAATTAAAAATAATTAAAAATTAAAATTAATTAAAATAAAAATTGAAATTTTAAATATTTGTTTAATTCAAATTAACTTAATTTTTCCTTTCTCTTACCTATCTTTATATATATAATTCTTCTGTACGTGTGTATGTGACTGAACTCCTCCTAAACGACTGAACCAATTATGATGAAATTTTCTGTGTATGTTTGTGAGTGTCCCGGACAGGTTTTGTTTCACAAATAACAATAAGTTAATGAGTAATTAACCGTTAAAATAAGAAAAAAATAAAAATTAGGAGAAATAGTTGCCATGGTAACAAAATATAAATATTTTCCTATGTTTACGATTTTTAATTTATTTATTTACATTTTGAATTCTAAAATATCGGCGTAAATTTTTTGGCTGTGTACCGGGAGAGTCCCGGAAAGGATATTATTCACAAAAAATCTTGAGTTCATGAATAATTAACCTTTAAAATAATCTCTATATATAAAAATGAAAAGGGAAAATGTATGTACCGGTGTGTATATAAGTAGGCGAGCAAGGGGGGTCCAGGGGGCGCAGCCCCTGGCTAGACGGAAAGCCCCGCCGAAGGCGGGGCTTTGCGTCTAGTATATATATATAGAGAGAGAGAGCCCCGACTCCCTACAAATCATTTGAAATAAATAAGGATGGGGTTTTAGATGTCGAAAAAGACCTTAAATATATATATACCAGGAAAATTCGATGTCGAGATTTTGATGGAAATACACGTTTTGAGGTCCCCTGAAACCAAAAACTGGTTTTCGCAACATGGTCTGTCTGTGAACAAAATATCTCAACAACGAAAAGAATAAGGAGGTTGAAATTTTATATTTAAGTCAGGTACCCTCTGGGAAGTAATGCGAACAAAATCTGCCAAAAAGTACTAGTACTTTATAAATGTTACATCTTGAATTCTAATACATGTATTTCGGTGGAAACTAAATATATACTGTATATTGACAAGAAAAAATCTGGTGCGACTATTCACACCAGATTTTTTAACAAAAATTTAATAATTTCCAAAAAATAAATAAAAATAAACGAGACTTGTGTTCCTAATTTTACCCCTTAGTTAATCCTTATACCGAACTTTTGGTCTTAAATAACAAACTACGACTTCGCCTCTTATTTAATCATATGATTAGCTTAACTAGATGTGAAAATACTCGAAGGCCATAGTCAATTAGTTTATCTGAGAGATAGCTAATTGATTACGACTGAAGCACCGGCCCAAAGAAGCCCATATGTTTTTTAGCCGAGCTCTAACTTTGCCAATTCGTTAAATTCTGACCTGGGACAACTTGGTTCTCTTCTATTGCCACGATTTTCTTCCCAACATCATAAATTTTAAACTACAACGACTAAGAAATGAAAGACCAATACACACAGATTCAATGGCTTTTTAACATTTTTTTCTCTCCCAATCCTATTTATTTCTGCCGCATGTTTTTTTAACTGTCAAAGGAGTCCTCACCTATTAAACTCCTACATATTCCATTTCACCTACTGTTCATTCTCTCGCCATTATTAGCCTTTTTATGAGCTTCTTTTTATTACTTGTAAATTAAGAATTCCATAAGGAGAATAAAAAGTATGTAAATTATTATAATTCAATTTTCATATAATTTCCATAACAAATGGGAATTCATTTAAATTATTGTAATATACTTTGATTGAAAATTATATAATTGGTTCTACGAATTATAATATATTTAACAAGATATTGTAATATATATCGAAAAAAACTGAAAAAGCACATCAGTAAAGTGTACTTCAAACAATTTTCACGAAAAATTTTACTGATATACTTTTTACAGAGCCTCTAAAAAATAATTGATTTTTGAATTTTAATCAAAATCATAAGAGCCGATTTTGAGAAATTCAAAAAAAAAAAAAAAACTGAAAAATTATATCAGTAAAGTATTACTACTTTATTCAAAACGTGTATATCCATCAAAATCTCGACATAGAATTTTTGACATGATCGCAATAATTTTCTCTCTATATATTACATATAAAGGTAAGAGAAAGTAAAATGAATTAGGGGAGTAGCTAAAATTATTTCCCTTTAAGTAATGAGTGATGCCTGTTCACCAGGCGAATTCAGCCTCCTTTTTTTTACTTTCTCTTATTTAATATTACAGATGATTTTATTTTACTTTCGAGCAAAATTTTTTTGAATTTTTTTATCAACAAGATAGCAATACAAAAAAAAAAAAAAAAAAAAAAAAAAACATCAAATAGAATCTTCGAAAAAGGAAAAAATTTAAATCATGTTGAAATGTTTAAAATGCTTTTTTTCTTTTAATAGTATCTATTTCGCCATCTTTGATTATTTTTATTTGTTTGAAATATTATACTTCGTTTAATGAAGAAACTAAAAATAATTCATCGCTTATAAGGAAATATTGAGTGCACTGAATTTCCTTCTCACGGCATTTAAAACTTTCCAGAAAAGAAAAAAAAATTGTTTCCAATATTGATGAGTGCAAAAAACATAAATATATGCCTTTACGATTTACGAATATATTGTCTATCTCTCTATATAAATAAATATTGATAGAAAAGAATAAAAAAGCAGTCTGATGTATCGTAGATAAATAAATAGATGGATAAGCGATTCTCCATGAAGAATTGAATATATCTTAAAGAGAAAAAAAAAATGTTTTACAATTTCAAATGTAGATTATATGTAAGGCAATATAAGAGATCAGAGATTAAAAGATATTCAATGCAATACGACGCAAGGCTTATTATTATTATTAAAGGCGACAAGAGTTTCTTTTATCTAAGGAGTTCATCAATTTAGTTGGTAAACAAAGCCGCTTATTCCGAGATCTCCAAATCGCATATTTTGAATAATTTATTGAGGTGTATATTAGAAATAAATGGCTTCGATCCGATTATTTTCTATCTGAAAGTTAACATCATTCGACGATAAATTTTTATTATGAAGTTCAATGTCAGAAATTTTTTTAAGATATGTGAAAAATTTATTTATTGCAATAGTACCTATTTTTTTCGTATTAATCAAAAATAAAAATAGCCTATAGGCTACTTTTAATTGAGTGTAATTAATTTAATTCTAAAAAATTTGCGTTTCGTCTTAATTAAATATTATTTAAAATTGCACGCTCTAGATCAGGAGTGAATTTTTATCCACTTATTTTATAGGTACAGTAAATGTGATATGTGGAAGACATTTGAAGATAAATCTAATATCACATTTTCAGACCTTAATCGAATATTTGCATATTTGCACCTTCATGCAAATATTGTGAAGATGAGATAATAAAGTTGTTTCGAAACATCAGATTTTTTATTTTAGCTGAACCTGCACCTTCCTAAGATCAAGATTATCCGCACAACCTCTCTATCTATCTCTATAAATATTTACATTTGTTTTATTTAGTAGGTATATCTATGACGGCCAGCCACAGAGGGGAGAAATAATTATTAAATGTTTATACTGTATGTTGTTGACACGTCTGTTAACAGATAAAACTTTTAGAATGATAGACAGGAAGAGAGGATGTCAGCCAAAAGGAGAAAATCTTTTTTTTTCGGACAATCACTTTTAAAGTTTACTGTCATCAACTGGACAAATTTAATAATACACTCAAACAAAAAAGACCAGAATTGATCAATACTGGTAGAAAAATGATAGTAGCCTACACAAGATAATACAGGACCTTATGCGAGTTTGCCAAAAGATTTTATAGTTTGGAAGGGAAGTACTATCATACCAGACATATTCTTCAGATCTGGCACCTTCGAATTATTATTTGTTCCGTTCTCTACAAAATTATTTAGAAGATAAAAGCTTTTCTTCAAAAGAGAATGTCAAAAATGAGTTGGATCAGTTTTTTTTGCAAGCAAAAGAGGTTTTATGAGCAATGAATCAGGCTACTGTCAGAAAGATGGCAAAAGGTATTGGAAGAAAACGGGGAATAAGTTTCCTTTGATTTTCACAAAAAAACGAAATTACTTTTTGAACAACCCAATATATCAGGAAAAAAACTGTTTAAATATATCGAGAGTAGTTGTTGAAAAGTCAAAGAATAAAACAGCGTTATTTTCCTAAAGTACAGTACTTGAATAGGCCCTACTCAATAAGAGACAAATAGCAAAGCAAAGAAATTAATAAATCCTCATTCCCTTAATGACATTACTAACGAAGAGTGGAGAAATAAGTAAACTTGTATTCATATAAAACTTTGTAACTCTCAGGTTATTACTTAACTGACTTTATATAGCGATATAACATTTAGCTGAGGGCAGATTTGTAGGATTCGCGTGCCTCACGAAGCCACACACAGACACACACACATTACATCCACCAATACATACACATTACATCCAACCAAGCGCATCGATAGTCGGAATTTACAAGTCGGTAATGTAGCGCGCCCCTTCAGGTCAAGGAATGCAGGCATATTTCGATTTTTTTTTTTCTTTTTAATTCTCCTTTTGTTTTATTCTTCTGGATTATAAGGACAATGAGGTTGAAACTTTTTATTTCTCATAAGTATCTCTTAAAACACAAACATTTACTTGTCTCATGTACTCTCCGTGGGGGAATTATTATTATTCAGAGGGGTATTTTTTATTTCATCTTAACCCAACAAGACAGGTGGAAGAGAAAAAGAGATATTTTATACAAAGGAAAATATAAATTTAGAATTTTTGACGTGGTTCAAGACATATAGATAAAATACCTATATGTGAGTATTTTTTGAGAATTCTATTAATAATTTAATAAATCAAATTCAAGAAACAGAAAATAGCAAGAAATATTGATTTAATATTCAAAGGCTTTGTAAGAAGATAAAGAAAGCACTGAGAAATTGTAATGATATTATAGCACGGATAAGAAATCTGCCAACTTTTAAACTTAAATGATTCTCTGAGACAGTCTATAAAAGTATAAGAAAGAGGTATTCTGTTTTTTTTGTTTTTTTTTTTTTATTATCTAATTTTTAACTATTTGAACTAGAGTGCACTTAAAACAAACTATAATTTAAAATTTAACTTCAACAAATTGAAGTTAAGCAGCACCAAGCCGAATTTTGAGAAAATCGAAAAAAAATTGAAAAAGTACATCAGTAAAGTACTAGTACTTTTTGGCCGATTTTGATTAAAGCTTATTTTCACACCCCAGGGGGTATCTAACTTAAACATAAAATTCCAACCTCCTTGCTCAATTCCTTCATGCTTTAAATTGAACACTCACAGACGCCCTCGGGGCATGGCGTAGAGGTTAGCGTGCTAACCTCATATACCAAACGTCGCGGGTTCGACCCCAGGCAGTCCGATGATTTTATTTAAGCCAATTGGATACCAAATGGCTTAAATAAGAATGCCTGGACCCAGGGGCGTAGCGAAGAGATTTTTTCAGGGGGGGGAGAAGGCCAAAAATGCCAACTAAATTCAATCAATTTGCCAACTGTACAATTCACATTCTTTTTCATCCTATATACAGTCAGGGATGGGCGTTAATCAGTTACATGTATTTGAAATACAAGATACCAAATACAATATTAATTGGTATTTTGTATCTCGTTACAGCATAGGCAAAGTAATTGCTATCTTGTATTTCGTTACATTTTTTTAGTAATTGGTATCTGAAATTCGAGATACCAAATACTTTTTTTTTTTAATTTGCCGCCCTATAAAAAGTCTTGGAGAGGAATCTGAAATCTTTTTAATTTATTTAATATTACTGTATGTAATCGTCGTGTGGGTTCTCTGCTCCGAATCTTATTTGTTAGTAAAAACCAGTAACGAGAAGTCAATCAAACCGCCAAATTTTCACTCTTCGTTAAAAAACTTTTTTGCTTTCTTCTTTCCACCAGCTCTCAAAGACTAAATCTTTGTTCTTCTGCCCCAGTTGAAAGATTGTTTTCATTTGCGGGTTTATTCATTCTCCATCAAGGTCCAGATTATCCGACAAGACTTTTGAAAACTTGATTTTTTGAAACCTTTTCATATATTTATAAATAAATTTTTTTTAAATATCATGATTAATTTTATTGTTTTCGATTTTCCAAAGGTATTTTCCAGTCAGCGTTGGGCGAATTGTCTACTTTACTATGTCTACGCAATTGCCTACGCGTAGACAATGTATGTAGACAAATGAACAATATCCATGTAGACAAAGAGGACAATTAAAATTTAAAAATTTGGCGGGACTAACAACACCATAATTTTTTATGTATCGTCACAAATATAATTTTTGATACTAATATACACGAAATCAATAGGTAAAGAGTGATTTTACAATTTTTTTATTCCACTTTAAGCGAGAATATTGGAGTAACGAACAATAAATAAATTATATATATATATATATAAAATTTAGTGTTCGTTACTCCAATATTCTCGCTTAAAGTGGAATATCAAATATAGGGAGATATTGGGTGAAAAAGAAACATCTTCCAGCGTTGATAATGGCGGTATTCTTAATTTTAAGTGACTTTTATTTGAATTATATATTAGAAGCTGTATTATGCAGTTTTTTTTTTTTTGCAAAAAAGACACACTGCAACATATTTTTTATTTTGTTTCCCTAATTCAAATTTTAATTCATTAAAATGTCTGTTTATTGGTCTTCCGCGTTTAGACATTTTTATGTATATGAATTTCTAGGCTGTTTCTAGAAATGACAGATCACTGATCTGAGATGAGAGCCAATGAAAACAAGCGCTGAGCCATTTGTCTACATTGTCTACGTCTTTGTCTACATTGTCTACTTTGTCTACATCATGAAGTAGACAAATCACAATATGCTTAATTTGCCCAACACTGTTTCCAATATAAGTTTAGCTGCCACTTTCCTAAACTAAATTTATTTAGGGTTCCAGAATTACCCCCACCAAAAGAATTTTAAAATCAAGGAAAAATTTGTTTGTAATTGGTATTTTCAATGTATTTGAAATACGTAATTGGTATCTTGTATCTCGTTACACAAACCCGTGAATAATTGGTATCTTGTATTTCGTTACAAAAATCTGAAGTAATTGGTATTTTGTATCTCGTTACTCAAAATCGAGTAACTTGCCCATCCCTGTATACAGTATATTAATTTACTAGAGGCTAAACCCGGGACGCCCTTTAGTCGCTATATGACATGTTCGATGTTTTATGTCTCCCTCCCCTTCACTTTGCTATTTTAATATTAAAAAACAAAGGATTAAACAAAATTTTTGATAGAAATATAATTAAGGCAAGATTTTTTTCAATTGAGAAATTCCCCATATAATTACACTCAATGAAAAATTTTGTCGAGATTAGTACAGGACTCTTACCAAAACTAAATCCCTCTTCTATTGATCTAATGTGAATTTACCGGGGTGTTTTAAGCAATTCCTGGGTTTTTATATAGGATACCCTAATTCCAAAAATACCATAAGTTTTTCTCCATCAAATTTAGTTTTAGAGATTTAGAGAAAAATAAATTTTAATAGAAAATGAGCCCTAGAGCGACTCTTATTTTGAATTTTCTGGCTTTACCCCTTAAAAAGAAATATTTAGAACTCGCTTAGGGTGCCCTTTCATAAACAAGCAATTTGCATAACGAGCAAAAAAAATTGTAAAAATATGATTTGCTTAATGAGTAACGCTTCGCATAACGAGTGGAGAGGAGAGTGAAAGTCCCGGATTGTGCTCATTTTACATCAGGGGGGACAGCTCTAAGGAGAATGTTATTGTTTTGCCTAACGAGTGTTTCGTTTTTTATTAGATACGATCCAAAACGAATTATGCGAAGTTCCACTGTACATAGAAATAAAGTTTCAGTCCTTCAATTGGAGGCGATTTAGTGGTGCAAAACACGGCTAAAATTTTAGAAAAATCGAATTTTTTCAGTTTTTAAACTTTGGACACCCCTAATAGGTAGAATCTTTTACCATCACTGAATGCAAAAACATATATTTACGATTTTCTGTAGTTTTTTCACTTTCTAAAAATCATTCAAAGAAATTTATGAACAAAATGAAGGAGACAAAGTCAAATTTGTTAAAAAAAAAGCAAATATAAGAAAATTTAATGATAAAGATGGTGTTTTGAGCCAAGAATTTATAGCTATTCTTGGGTAGAATAGAAT
>JAKCPI010012824.1:0-43179 GCA_023213315.1 Euborellia annulipes | reverse complement strand
AAACATTTCTGTATATATGACTCATTTTTGCTATTTTGTCCTTTACGACCTTTTAATTTCCAAGTAACGATGTAGCCTAAGATGGCGAAAAGATAAAAAAATATCTTAAATGCTGTAGTAGCCGAAAAGGACAATAAATTTAAAAAAATATATTCTGTAAAATCACAGAGGCAAAGATTTTCACTAGTGGATTTCTAATCAATTATTTTAACAATTAAAATTAAATATTTAACTAGCTATTTGTTTCAAAGGTTTTATTAATTAAAAAAAAGATTAACACTTGATACATATTTCGACAATTCCTTGTCATCATCAGGTTGAGTTTAATTTGTATATTTAATTTTAATTTACAAAATGTTTTTGCAAAATTTCAGTACAATTGAATAATTATACTTTGAGTTATTGTGGACGAAAGACATTTATTTCTAGTTAATTACAGCCATAGTTAATCCTAGCGGTATTTACTTTGAAAGGTCCTCTCATAGAGTAGTCAATGAATATCGCATTGGGTAGGCGAGAGAGCGAGCGAGCCCTTCCTTCTTATCCTAGGAGAAGGGGCGACTCGAGAGCCCTTAAGGGCTGAGCCCTTTAGGTAAATTCAAACTTTGAAAATAAATGTATATTTAATGAATGTTGGAATTTGAATTAGGAATCTCTATATCTATTACACGGTGAATAATAAAATTAATTATCAAGCCGTCACAAAAATGTCTAGTTAGACCGCAGTGTATTTAAACAAAAAAAAAATTGTTTTTTTTTTCACCTTCTTATTAATAATCTGGATTCAATCCATTTAATACAGAATATTTACGGTACTTTTGGCTTGTCTAAACTTTCTGACAAAATAGGCCAAAAAGTACTACTACTTTATTAATGTACTTTTTCAGTTTTTTTCTATTTTCTCAAAATTCGCTAAAACGATTTTGATTAAAATTCAAAAATCAATTATTTTTTGGATGCTTTTTAAAATATATATTCTCATTTTGCCTTTGGAATCTTTTGAAGCACACTTTACTCTTGTACTTCTTAGGAAAGATAGGAGAAATGGTTGCTATAGTAACAAAATATAAATATTTTCTCATATTTATAAATTTTACATCGTTGGTGTAGGGGTTAGAGTGCTGGTCTTGTTTACCAAGGGTCGCGGGTTCGACAGTCCGATTATTTTATTTAAGCCATTTGGCTACCAAATGGTTTAAATATAAATGCCTGGACCACAAATATATATATTAATATCGTAAAAGTCTTATATGGCCTGAGTTACCGAAAAGACTGTGAATGTGTGTGTGAGTGTGAATGAGAAAAAAAGTGTGTTAAAAAAAAAAATTTACTTCTTGAGTTCTATTGTAATGTAATGCTGCAAACTATAGGCCTATGTATGTAGAGACAAAAAATCTGCAGTGGCAAGAACAGAGCATAATATTCTCTCACCAAAGGTAAAAGAAAGTTGTGTACTGTGTGACCGGTCACACCAGATTTTTATATCTCTTTTTGTTTACGAACTATGAGTTCAAAATTAAAGACAAAATAAAGATAAAATATTCATTGAAAAGATATTTGTTTATTTGTAGCATCCGAGAGTGTGTGGTCAGTCAGTTGGTCATTCAGAGTCGCAGCAGTCAGCATTCATACTTGGGGGCATATTCATTAAAATTCAATTAAAATCTCTTGGGAAACCAGTTCTATTAGGTTTTGATTCATTATCAGGTCTCGGGTCTATCAATTGTCTTTATTTGGTCATCAACAGTAGAATCAAGAAGAGGCATCATCGATGACGATAACACCTGGCGGGGAATAATTACTAAAATAATGGTGTGAACACTAGACTCTTGAGTTTAATATATATAAATTGAATAAATCTTTTTTAATATCCACTAATGTTTAAAAAATAAAATATTTTAAGGGAGAACGGGAGCCAAGGTGTTACGCATGTTTTTCTCGATAAGAGGGCGTTGTGTGTCATAAAAGTATGTCCAAAAAATCAAGTAATTCAAAAATTTGCCAAGAGATGGCAGAATGGTAGCTAACAATATTTAATGCATTTTGTTGATTTTCATTGATCTTTTAACAATAAATACTTTATAAATGTTATTATATTTTATGTATCTTTTATAAAAGCATATAAATATATAAATATAGGCCAGATATAGGCTAATACTATATCATCTGCTAGACTAGCTTGCCATCTATTGCAAGAATGCTGAACTAATTTGACAGTTTGTTTTTAAATAAATCATCTAAGCCTATTTTAAAAATTTCTTAATTAATATGTGATTAATAATATAAAAATTATATTTCAATATATAATAATATAAAGACTCATTATACAAAAAAAACAGATATAAATGTTTTAAATAGATTTCATTTGAACTCTCATTTATTAATCAGAAAAATAACGACAAAAAGTATAGAAATACACTGAAGCCATGGGCTGACACTTTGAATAACTCCTTCCCTCGGAGAGATAGGAATTTGTCAGAAATATTTTGTCTTTATTAAAGATTTTACTACTAATAAGTAATTTAAGAATCATTATAAAAATGTACTTCAAAGACCATCACGTTCTCTTCATAAAATAGAATCTTGTATTTAAAGGATTTATGTATAAAACGCCCCCTCTCTTTCGAATGCCAAATACCTGCTACACAAGAGAGAGAGAGAGAGAGAGTTCATGGGCGCCCTTTACCCTAAAGGGAATTCAATTAAGGTTTCCAGACGAATGTCGAATTACTGCAAGTTCAATTAAACACCAAGTTAAAATTAATATCGAAAAATCATTTCACATTTCATTTTGGTATTTATTTTATTTATTTAGCCTTTGAATAAGCTACCTTTAAGGTGGTTCAGGGGCGACGTCTAAACGTACTTTAAAAAAAAAAGTAAAAACTAGACTATTATAAGGAATATTTCAATACGGTTTTTTTTTAAATGAATTAAATTCATAAGAGATTATTGGGACAGCGAGCTATAAATTTTTTAATGACTTATAAATTAATTTTTTTGTTACCAAGCAAATACAAAAAAACAATCAGTCCCAATCTTTAATTTTCTTTTAAATTTAAAAATGAATTTGTTGTTATTATTAATCACATATTAATTAAGAAATTTTTAAAATAAGCTTAGATGATTTATTTAACAATCAAATGTCAAATTAGTTCAGCATTCTTCCAATAGATGGCAGGCTAGTCTAACAGACGATATAGTATTAGCCTATATATATATATATATATATATATATGCGAAGACAAGTTTTCTCGGGTTAAGTCGCGTGGGGTGCTGAGATTTACTCGACGTTTCGGCTCTCCTTTTGGAGCCATTTTCAAGAGAGAAGGAAGTTAGGAGGTAATGGTGGAGGGGGGTTGTTTACGGGGTCGCAGTCTTCCTGGTCCCCAGGTCAATTTGGTGGATGACTCAGAGGCGTGGATTGGTCTCTGAGAACTGGAGGAAGGTTGGGTGTGTGTAATTGTGTTCGGTTTAGGTTGACTACGGGGCCTCAATCTGCCTACTCCCCAAGTCGGTGTGTTGGTGGTGTGTTTGGTGGATGCCTCAGAGGTCTGGGTTTGTCTCTGAGGAATGGACAGTGGTTGGTTCTGTGTAATCGGGTTTGTGTTTGGTTTGGGTTGACTTTGGGGCCTCAATCTGCCTACTCCCCAAGTCGGGGTGTTAGCTCTTGGTTCCCGGGGTCTCAACCTGCCTACTCCCCAGGCCGAGAGTAACTGACTGCGAGCCGGAGGTGCAGGTCCTTTTATACCTGTTGCCGGGCATGTGGGCGTGGCTTTGGGAGTCACGTGGCTGTCTCTGATTGGCTGGGCCTGGTCTGGGGGCGTGGCTTTGGGAGTGACGTGCCTGTCTCTGGTTGGCTGGGCTTGGTCTGGGGGCGTGGCTTTGGGAGTGACGTGGCTGTCTCTGGTTGGCTGGGCCTGGTCTGGGGGCGTGGCTTGGTTTGTTGAGATGGATTTGCTGTTGGATATGTTACGTTTGTTTGTGATTGTTTGTGTTTGTTTTGGGGACGTGATATTGTTGTTTCGGGACAGTTTTGGAGTGTGTGAAGTCTTTGTATTTGTGTGAGCCTTGGTTTGGAGTTTAGGAATAAGTGTTTTCCATGTTGTTGGGAAATTGAGGGCGTCGTCTCTTTTGTTTAGACATTCAGGCCTTTTGTAAATTTCTATGGCTTCTCTTGTGATACGGGAGTGGAAGTTGTTTATTGGTTCTATTGTTTTTGTTTGTTCGAAGTTCATAATGTGTCCTGTTTCGTTATGGTGTTTTACTATTGCTGACTGAGGGTCTAGTTTTCTTAGTGCCATTTTGTGTTCGTAAATCCTGAATTGAACTCTTCTGTTAGTTTGGCCTATGTATGACCGATGACACTCGGCACAAGGAATTTCGTAGACTCCGGGGGATTCGTTTGGAATAGTGTCTTTTGGATTTCTTATTAGGTTTGATAGTTTTTGGTGTGTGGTGAAAATGGGTTTTATGTTTTTCTTTTGAAGAATGCGGCCAATTTTATCTGTTATGCCTTTTATGTATGGGAGAAATGCCTTGTGTGTGTTTGGATCTTCAGGTTCTGTTGTAGTTTGTGTTGGTGGTTTTGGTTTTGCCTCATTGTGTATGTGTTTAAGTACCTGGTGTTTGTTGTAACCATTTTGGGTTAGTGCTTCGGTTAGTTTATGTATTTCATTTTGTCGGTTTTGATTGTCGGTTAGTCTGAGGGATCGTGTTACTAGGGTGCGTATTACTGAATTTAATTGTGCTGGGTGATGGTGGGAACCGGCATTTAGATACCGATTTCTGTGGGTTGGTTTTCTGTATACTGTGTGTGAGAAACCTTCGTCTGAGTTCTTGGTGATCAGGACGTCTAAGAATGGGAGAGAGAAGTCTTTCTCGATTTCTAATGTGAACTGGATCTGGGGATGTATTCTATTTAGATGATTTAGGAAGCTGTCCAGGTGGTTTTTGCCATGAGGCCAGATAACGAATGTGTCGTCCACGAGAGTAACTCTCGGCCTGGGGAGTAGGCAGGTTGAGACCCCGGGAACCAAGAGCTAACACCCCGACTTGGGGAGTAGGCAGATTGAGGCCCCAAAGTCAACCCAAACCAAACACAAACCCGATTACACAGAACCAACCACTGTCCATTCCTCAGAGACAAACCCAGACCTCTGAGGCATCCACCAAACACACCACCAACACACCGACTTGGGGAGTAGGCAGATTGAGGCCCCGTAGTCAACCTAAACCGAACACAATTACACACACCCAACCTTCCTCCAGTTCTCAGAGACCAATCCACGCCTCTGAGTCATCCACCAAATTGACCTGGGGACCAGGAAGACTGCGACCCCGTAAACAACCCCCCCTCCACCATTACCTCCTAACTTCCTTCTCTCTTGAAAATGGCTCCAAAAGGAGAGCCGAAACGTCGAGTAAATCTCAGCACCCCACGCGACTTAACCCGAGAAAACTTGTCTTCGCATACATCCGGTCGCGGAAACCTTCAAGAACATATATATATATATATATATATATATATATATATATGCTTTTATAATAGATTCATAATATATAACATTTATAAAGTATTTATTGTTAAAAGATCAATGAAAATCAACCAAATGCATTAAATATTATTAGCTACCATTCTGACATCTCTCGGCAAATTTTTGAATTACTTGATTTTTGGGCATACTTTTTATGACACACTACGCCATCTTATCGGGAAAACATGCGTAACACCTTCGCTCCCGTTCCCCTTAAAAATTTATATATGAAAATAATTATACTCAATTGATAAAACTACTTTATCACATGTATTGTCAAATATTGAAGATGGTGGATAGCCCCATCGAAACTGCATGCTAGCGCAGTTGCCAGACTTCAATAAAGCTCAAAAATTTTTTTTTTTTTTTATTAAATAATTTACCAACAATACCTTGACAATAAAACCTCCTAATTGTACAGTACATCAATTATTACTTGCAAAAACGCAATAAAATTTCGTCGGATTTTTAATCTACTAGGAAATATTTTAATCCGAAATGTTTTTGATTATTATAAAATGATTAATAGATCGGAGGTATATCTTTACATAAATGGCCAATATATTTTAATTTATTTATTAAATTCTAGCCAAGAAAGAAAGAAAGAAAGGGTCTTTCTAGGTCCTCTTTAAACGAGAGAAAGGGTTGCAAGTGCCGTCATCGTCGTCGTCACTGTGGTGGGAGGGAGAGAGAGAGCCAATGGGAGATCGAGAAGAATAGCGAGTAGGGAGTGGGGAGTGGGAGCGAGAGAAAAAAATTAGAGCGCTGCTGCTGAGGCTCCTTAACTTAGAGAGGACACTTGTGAGTGGGAAGGAAAAGAAGAAATACACATACAGGGTGTTTGTTCACGTTCCTTCCCGACACGCTCCTTAACCAAAATCAATGCTACTGCTGCTGCTGCTACAACAAACAACAAACGGAAAATTCCTCCACTCACTTTTATTTATCTAACCTCTTTTCTATTATTTCGAACTATATTGTTAAGTAGTTATACATACAAATAAAAAGAAATTTTCGGGCCTATATGAGTATTAAATTGCCCTAAGAAGATTGATTTTAGTAAAGTCTTTAAAGTGATGACGTTATGTAGCCTAATTATCTTACACCAATTTTTTTTTTTTTTAATGGGTGCATAAGGTCTGAAGACCTATACTGACCAGTGGTCACATGCAACCAGGAAGAATATAGTTAAAAAAAAAAATAAAGGAGAAACATAAAAGGGGAACTGAACTGCGGGAACTGAGAAGATGCCTGTTGAGATTAGACTTGAAAGTCTGAAGATTGTAAGTTTTGGCGAAGAGAGACGCAGGGAGCTTATTCCAATCGCGGGAGGTTATGGGGACAAAGGAATATTGTAATCAAGGGTGGGTACAAGGGGGGGGGGGTAAAAGGGTAATCACCCCCACCCCGAAATTTGAAAAAAAAAACTTTTTTTCGCAAAAAAATTTATTTTTAATGTAAAATTTTAAATATTAATACTTAAGAATTTGATTTGTATTTATATTCTGGCAAACAAGTACAGAATGCGCCTTTAAATTACCGAAATTAAGAAAAAATTGTGTGCTGTGTGAACAGTCACACCAGATTACCCCCCCCCCCCCCCCGAGAAACAAAACACCTCTAGATCCGACCTTGATTGTAATTGACTAGTTCTGTTAGTTGTGATCCGAATTGCATTTACCAAGCAACGGGTTAATGAAAAATTTCATATATCTAGGGCCTACTAGTTAAAAAAAAAAAAACGTCCGTCGAGAGGTTTGAACTTGGGCTCTTGGTTTCTTCACTTTATATGTATGACGTCTTTAACCATCTCGACTATTTACGTTGTTAAGAACAAGAGCGGATCCAGAGGAGGAGGGGGGGGGGGTAATCTGATGTGAATGGTCACACAACCCACAATTTTTTCTTAATTTTGCTTCCGGTAATTTAAAGGTGCATTATGTATTTGTTTACCAGAATTTATATACAAATCAAATTTTTTAGTATTAATTTTTATTTAAAATTTGATATTAAAAATAAAATTTTATTCTCAAAAAAAAAATATTTTTCTCATATCTCGGGGGGGGGGGGGGCATCCCATTTACCCTCCCCCTTGTGTCCGCCCTTGGTTAAGAATATCATAATTTTTTAAGCTACTTAAATTTGATTCATATTATTTTCACTTAATAAACTATATAGTTTATGAATTTGAATTCAAAAACTTGGTAGCTGTCTGTATATTAAAATTCAAGCCCGAAAGTATATGAAAAACAATTGAAAAATCATTTTTTTTTTTTTTTTGGCTTCTGAGCAAGGGCGGATCCAGAGTTGTTTCTCGGGGGGGGGGTAATCTGGTGTGACTCGTCGCACAGCACACTATTTTTTTTCTTGATTTCGGTAATTTAAAGGTGCATTCTGTACTTGTTTGCCAGAATAATAAATTTAAAGGTGCATTATGTATTTGTTTACCAGAATTTATATACAAATCAAATGTTTTAGTATTAATTTTTAAAATTTGATATTAAAAATAAAATTTTATTCTCAAAAATAAATTTTTTGCGAAAAAAAGGTATTTTTCTCAAATCTGGGGGGGAGTAATTACCCCCTTTACCCCCCCCCCCCTTGTATCCGCCTATGCTTCTGAGAGGGTTTGGGTATGTGTCTGCGTGCACAGAAGCACCTCGGATAAATATACGCGGATCCCAGTAGGAATTTCAAATAATAATAATAATAATAATAATAATAGTAAAGTCTTTTATAAAACCCGTTCGATATGTGAAAAAAATTTCCTAATTATTATACATCTATGGTTCTTTTTTAACCCATAAATAACAATAAAGCTTTTTGGCTCACCCAAACGTATGTGACAAAATTTTCTTTTAGCGCTAAGGTGGGAATTGTTAAAGTTTATTCATCTCTGACCCAAGTTAATAAATCTTTTAAAATAATAGAGCAATAAGCAACGGTCGCCAAATTGCCACTCGTGAGTCGCATGCAACTCGGACACTTTGGTCAAAAACTGTATAAAGGAATCATATTGATTTTTGAAGGATTTCGCTAGAGCGTATTTTCCTGCTGGGAAATAATAGGTCTATTAATTATTGTTAGATTAATGAACAAGAGTGTTTTTGTTATGTGAGTGTGTTGTTTACCCCGTGTTTGTATACGTTAAATGTTGTCTAAATATTATGTTTTCATCAGTTATTTAAATAAAAGGTTATGTACCATTTTTATCTAACAATTATAAACTATTTATAGATTAATTATTTATTAAATATGATAAGTTTGAATACTTTTCTAATAGGCCCCCTTCCAAACACAGAGAAACGAAGTTGCAAAAAGGCAAATTAAGATTTTTTTTTAGCCTTTTGACTTGAAAAAGATATTAAGGTGCGCGTCTCGAAAAGCCGTTAGAACACGATTCACTACCGAGTTACTCTAGGCGGCAAGAGATGGCGTTAGTTTTTCCCGTAGAAATACAAGGGATTTATTCCATTTCATTTGAAAGATTCCAGCTAATTAATTAAGGGTAAAAAATTAATTATTCTTTAACACAATGATTACTAATTTAATTATCTATAAGTTATAGAGCGAATTTTTTAAAAATATCTTTTATTTAATGCGATTAATCTAAAAAAAAAATTATTTTTTCGAAAATCAAAAAAAGGGCTTCTATAAGTTGTAGATATTTTAAATAGCTTTAATTTAAAATAAATTTGAGGCCGATAGCTTCAAAATTGTGCCCGCTGGAATCTCCCAAAATTAGCACCCCGAAACGCGCACCTTAATTAGAGGATTTTTCAAGATCATACCCCTAGTGTTTTCCCCTTTACATTTATTGTCGGAAAAGTAAAATTTTTGATATCATTATTATATAGCTACAATTTTCAAGAAAACACACGTGTATTTATAATAGTTATTGTTTTTTGGAATACAATTTTTGTGATGGCCATATCAGGTTTTTTATTAAAAATTTATTTAAAGGCCGCAGGCTACCTTTCTACATCGTTTCGTTTATGAACAAAATTATTAAATTAATTTACGATTAAAACAAATATTTAAAATTTGTTTTAGTGGAAAAAAAAAGAAGGAAAAAAAAAAACGAAAAGTTAATAAAAGGATAAAGAAAGTAAGAGTGTTTGTAACCTATTTAATAAAAGTGTAATCTCTTTTGATAAAATTTAATCGCTCTATCAAAAAAGTTTTTCTTTATTTTTTATTTTAATTTTTAGTTTGGAAACTTTAAATATAAAAAAAAAAAGGTTGAATTTATAAGTGTGGCCAACGTGAAATCGACCAGTGAAAAAATTTGTATTCTAGAAAAAGAAATTATTTTTGTCATTCCTTTGGGATTTTAAAGATTTTTTTCTTATATTGCCTCTCAGAACCGAAAGTTAATTAAAAAAAATATATATAAATTAAGAAAAATATTGTTATATTTTATTGTAACACCTCCAAAAAAAAAACAACAATTATAAATAGAAGAATTTTTTGCAACTTGCATTATTATAAGAGTATGTACTTGAAATTTTTTTTTACTTGTTGAAATGGTTCTTATTTACTTCAACTTTATTATTAATATTCCCCCTCCCAGAAAAAATCTCGCTATGATCTTGATATCGTATCTAGTTCAATTACAAGGCATCAGATGCCGAAAAAGAATTTTTTTTAAAAATTAGTATTTTTTTTTTAAACCACAAAATCAATTGGGGAGTGGAAAGGGGTAAATTTATTCTTTCCACCTTTAATAAGCAAAACAAATGCAATTTTATTTATTAATTTATTTTTATAATTGAATGTGAATTAATGAATATCTATAAGGGGATGCGTGAGCCGAGGGGGATCGAATTATATCTAAAACTACAAACAAAGGAAATATATTCATGAAACGAAGAACGGATTTACAGGCTTGTGGCATGTTACGACACAGAAACGTAAGCAAATTTTAAAAAAATCATCTGAATTTTTACACTTATAATTAGGGGAGGCGAGTGGAGAAACTGCTTAAAGAAAATCAGGCATTCAGACAGTGAAAAAGAAAATTCCACCTCCAAAGATCTCACATATTACTAGGCAACTGACGAGAGATAAAAGTTTAGGAATTTATATTTTCATTATTTAATAATAATTTCTTATTAAATATTATAGGAGAATATAAATTCTCTGTTAGAGGGGTGGAGGGTCAGGAGGGAGGGAAAGAAATCATTGCTTAAATGTAAAGCATTTACAAAAAAAATAATTTTCTATTTTCATTTTTAAAGAAAAAAACTATTTTGTTTATTAGAAGGGGTGATTTACACCCTTTCTCACCCTCCCTCTGGGGCACACGAATTCATCATAGAGTTATATTTTAAAAATTGGATAATTTTATCAGTATATTATAAGAGAGAAAAATAAAATACAAAATTACTTTAATTCGTTATGCAAATGAGATGTGAATATATTAATTACTTTAATAATAAGATGACCAGGTGGGGAGTTTGGTGGATGAACGTCTTATTTGCACAAATCACAACACAATATAAAATAAACTAAACACACGCGAGAGAGAGAAAAAGAAACCGATTGACTCATGGCTCGACTCGAATTCAACTGAAAAACGCCTAACAGGCAGGCAACAAGAAAGCAGGCAGGCTCTAGTAGCATTGCTATCTGAACGCCCAAGAATAAAAATTATCAAATAAATTCTCTATTTATAAAAATTCTTTTCACTTGCAAACTAACGGGGTTTTATTGCGTTGGGAATAAATTCGAAATTAAATAACTATTAAAAGACTCACTTCATTTATCCATCCTTAAAACTCATCCCTCAATAAATAAAATACTTCCAAGTATTATTTTTTGTATTTATTTATTTATTAGGAATATATTCGAAGTAAAAGAAGAATCCGAATATATAACTTTAAATTTGTGGAGATCAGCCCAAAAAAATGAAAGTTATAGCCGCATATTTGCCAATTTGACCAAATGTGCAGCGAGAAGATTTTTTATGCCGCCGAAGTTGGGTTCCGCAGCTAGTTCTTTAATATTTATTAATAGAGAGAGAGAGGTGGGAGAAATTCTTTTTTTTTTTTTTTTTTACTTGATTTGTCCCAATGCACGTTCAACGAGTTAGCAGGTTTATATAATAAATAAAAGATGCCTTCCTCTCTTTCTCTCTATTTATTTGTATTCTAGAAACAAATACACAACAAAAAGAGAACGAAAGAAAGAGAGTAAATAAATAAATATATATATACTTCTCATTCGAAAACGATGCCAATTTTTCAAACATGAAACAAAAACAAATAAAAAAAAAATTCAAATTTGGTTTGAATGAATTTTTTTTTTTTTTTTTTTTTTTTTTGATCGGAAACCAACCACTTGTTAAAAGAATCGAGGAAATTTCAAGTCACGAATGAATAATACAAATAGATAGATATGTTATTTAATATAGTCTATTACACGTATAAAAATTGAGTAAGTTGAAGGGTTGAATAATAAACAAAAATTTCAATAATTTTTCAGTATCTAACGCCATTTGGATTTATTTATTCTGTGGCTTGACTGTGTACCTATATCCAAGACCCAGAGGTGTACAGTCGGCGCCACAAGTGCCTGATGTCCTCGAGACTGGAGCTTAGTCAACCAAACCAATATTTTTAAAATAAATAAATAAATCATCTTTTTTTAATGTAAATGAAGGGAAAAATTACTTTAGCATTTTGGTTGCCTAAGTTGGTATTTACTCTAGGCTACCGTAGGTTACTTTATACTTGGATTCACATTTTCAGTAATAGTAAGAGTTTTTAAATTTTTTCACCATTTTTTAATATTGCAATATTTTTAAGATAAAAGTAATTAAGGTTGTTCGGACATTAAAGCACTTTCCTTGATTAAAAGCTAATTTTTTAATATGTTATTAATCACTATCAAATACGTATAAAATAAAATTTTGAAGCAGATCTGACACAGGGTTATCGTGTAATTAATTTTTAAAAAATTGAAATTTAACATGTAGCCTATGGGAAATAACGACGAAACGCACACATATCGAATTATATAGCCACCTCTGCAATAGATACAAAAACAAAAAAACTTACATTTTATTAATTCACTTCCGAGGAATACGTTAAAAATAAAATCAAAAGTTTCTGCCGACCGCTTTTAAAGATATTTTAACAAGAAAGTCAAAAAATTCTCCAAAATGACAGTCGCTAATATTTAAAAATAATGAATTCTCGAGAGTCAGACCAGCCTGGCAACGTCGCATAGCATAAGTGTCTTATCTCTATGTCAGATACATTTTTTTTTCAATTTTACAATATTTTTTCTCGCAAATCGTCCATTGTGTTTAAACTGATTTGCATTAAACATTGTAATATATTAAATAAAATAAAATTTAAGGCGTTTAAGATTTAAAATAGATAGTTGATGAATGCAATGGTGCCA
This sequence comes from Euborellia annulipes, assembly GCA_023213315.1. Lineage (NCBI taxonomy): Eukaryota > Metazoa > Arthropoda > Insecta > Dermaptera > Anisolabididae > Euborellia > Euborellia annulipes. The sequence goes on along the minus strand of JAKCPI010012824.1, from coordinate 30,232 downwards.
GATCTATATTACGTGAAATACTGCTCAAGTCGAAAGTCATTCATTTATTATTTTTGGTAATTAAATTATTAACTTAATCCAATTATAAACTATGATAGGTCACGACTAAATTATAATAAGGAATTTTGGCATTCAAATTTTTAATTTTATTTAAAAAAATTTAGATTCTATTATGACTTACGATGTACTGTCCGAACAACCTTAAGTAAAAAATTTATTTTAATATACCGTACGTATTTTGTATTTGTTTGATAATAAAAATAATTAAGTCACCTTTCAAGAGGAAATTTAGTTATATTTATTAATATTATATATTCTCCTCTCTCATTAAATTTTTTTTTGTCTTTTCTCTTTGTATTTTTTTTAAATCAAAAATTCATTTTTATTAGAAAATATTTTCTTTATATCAGATTTTTTTTATAAATATTCGTCTGACATTGAAAAAAAAAAAATAATAATTAGGTGAGGAAATTAGTGTCAATAATTGTTTAAAAAAATAAGCACTTTTTGACTCTTGATTTAAAAATTCTGCATTCATTGAACTTTTTAAAAATCAAATCAAATTCAAAAATAAAATTTGAACAATAGAAGGTACGTATTTATACAATTTTAGATGGAAAACAGAGTTAAAAAAAAACATTCAAAACAATTTTTTTTCCAAGTTTTTTTTTTCAGTCTCGTACTTTACTGGAAAAAAAAAAACAATTTTTAGTATGATGTCTTAAAATTTTCGAATAAAATATCATTTTTCAAATTCTAAAGTTTCCCGAGAAAACTGAAAAAATTTCATAAAAAAGTTACGTAAAAAATAAAACAAATTTCAAGAAAAATTTTTTATAACAAAAAAAAAAAATAGAAGCAATCGTCGGCACATCTTGAAATTAGCGGGGATAATTGTAGAATCAGTTGAAGTTTTTTTTTTTAGTTAAAAAAAAAAAATAAAAAAATGGTCGGATAAAAATTAGGATTTTTTCAAAAAAACTGAAATATTTCATATATCCGGGCTTCTGAAATAATTTTTGTATTTTTTTCTGAATACTACATTAAAAAACAAAATTTTTATAGCCTTGCGGGGTTCCGAATTATCAATTTTAAAATAAGTTATAGTTATTTGAAAAAAAAAGAGCAGTTTTTTTCAAAAATCCATAACTTTTTTTAGTTGGGTAAAAAAAATTTGAAAAAATTCTCAAAAATGTCTTTTAAGGGGTAGAAAAAAGAGAGGAAATTTTAGGCGAAATCCGCGGTGGGATCAGGAAAAAAATTTGTCGATTTGGCATGGAATGACCCGTATAGATTATATAGAGATTAGAGTTATAACACTACACCAATTATACAACCATCTTATTATAGGGTTAGATGAATATGAAAGAGATGGCAATGCATCTTAGACTGTATATGAACAAAATTAGTATATCTCATATATCAGATAAACGGAATCCAGTCACATATTTATAGTAAAAAATTACCCCCCCCCCTCTTTCTTCACTATCCACACAAATAAAAGATTAGTCGACTGAATGACCTGTGCTAAGAGGTGGTTCCATCCAAAAGAAGAAGATTCAACCTCTCTGACCTTCCATTTTAATTACTCACGATTTCTTCTTTTTTAAATGAAGATATGAAACTCGGCATTTATGCCTGTCTGCTCACACCTTTAAATAAATTAGTTTTTTTTTTTTTTTTTTTTTCTTCTTTATTTACGATTGTGTTCTCTCTAATCGTCTTTTCATTACTACCTGTTCTTTTTTTTAAAGAAGGAAATTAAATTCTTTTTATTATAACATTTTCAAATTATCATTGGAATGGATTGTGCACTTGACATTCATTCAGAGTTATTTAGCCTCTTAAAAAAAAAAACTTCTCTAGTGGCCTTTTCTTTTCACCTGAACGACGTCAGATGAATGGGAATAAAGAAAGAAAGACATTATCCCAACAAACAAATAATATGTTAATTAAAACAGTCTGTTACAAAATGTTTAGCTAGAGTGGCATTGATTACGTATATTGAGTGAAATCAAGAGCGGATCCAGAGTGTTTCTGGGGGGAGAGGGGGGGGTAATCTGGTGTGACTGGTCGCACAGCATACAATTTTTTCTTAATTTCGGTAATTTAAAGGCATATTCTGTACTTGTTTGTCAGAATATAAATACAAATCAAATTTTTAAGTATTAATTTAAAACATTTTACATTCAAAATAATTTTTTTTTTTTGAAAAAAAAGTATTTTTTTCCAAATCCCGGGGGAGGGGGTAATTTTCCCCTTTACCCCCCCTCCCTTGTATCGGCCCTTGAGTGAGATATGATTGATACGCGAGCATGATCAGATGGAAAATAGACTTGCGATGTTTGATTTTTTTTGAGACTTCACGTCTGGTCCTACAGTTGTAATTCGTTTAATGTTTTCCTATCTAATCCGGTTGCTTCAGTTCTAATTAATAAACTATCCATCGGATAAGCTAATTGACAATTATTAAAATTTTGAATATTTATTTTAATTAATTTTAATTTTTTTTTAATTTTGCTTTTAGGCCATGGCCCGTGGCTCAGAGAGGAGACATTATTAGCTTCCCGTGCCTGGGGTCCCGGGTTCGCTTCCCGTCCCAACCGATAAAAATTTATTTCATTTGAATTGGCTACCAATCATTTGAAATAAATGGGGAAATGGCCTTAGATGCCGAAAAAGACGTTAAACAAATTAAAAACAAAAATTAAAAAAAATTATGCCTTTATTAAGTTACTAACTTCACGAAACTTTCTTTATACCTCAGATCGCTAACTATAGGTGAAAAAACTCATTTTTTAATTCGATGGTTAAGCGTGTTCTTGTTTATTATATCTATGATTTGTTATCTGGGGGATAAGTTTGCTAGTTGACTAGAACTGAAGCAACCAGCCATTCTGGTTTTTAGAAGTTATTATTTCATGATTATTTTGTCGTCAGAAAAAGAGATGATTAATTTTTCCCTGGCATATTTATGAAATATAAAACAAAACATAAAAAGCAATTTTGTTGAAATCTCAGCAAATGAAAAGTTAGTCAGAAAATCTCTTTGAGAAAAAAAATCAATCATGTTATCAATGGCGTCGATCTAACGAAAGGAATTTCCAAAACCTGATGATAAGAGAGAGAGAGAGAGAGAGAGAGAGATTGTTAATTAATCGAAGAAGATGAAGAAGAGAAGAAGATCGCCCAGCGAGATTGTCTATCTTCAGGGGAGGGAAATTAATAACTTAATTATTTACCTTTAAGTACATGTATAAACAACATGTCATCGAATTAATCATAGTTATTTATGTTTACGTCTAGGAAGAGAGAGAGGAAGAGTGGGCGGTAAGAGGAAAAAAAAAACATTTCTAGTTATTCAAAAAAAATTAGGAGTAGTCATTATGTATCCAAGAAGAAAAAGAAGCGAGATTGAAATTTATATTTCGATTAGCCCTTTGAGGGTTAATAAATAAATGATTAGAGATAAAAACATAATACATCCCTCCCCTTACTATTAGATTATACTGTATATAATGTTTTATTTTGAATTAATAAACATAAATCAAAAAAAATTTCATTTACATTCACTAATAGTCCAGTCAATATAACTTTTTACCGAAAATTATTCAGAAGTCAATGAAATTTTTACAGGTTACTTGGGGTATTCTAGGATGCCTATTTTAAGTTTTCGACCTCGAGGACCAAAAATTTTGATTTTAAATTTCCATTTAAAGTTCCAGTAAATAATCGAAACATGTTACATTCATTCTATAATAATTTGAAAATTTTTCAATTTTTCATGTAAAGTATAAAATTTTTCCGATATTAATCTATTACTCCAAATTGGATGAATCCAATAATCTTTTTTTACTTTCTCTTACCTCTATATATATGTTAATATATATAGAGAGAGAAAGTATTGGATTCATGTCAAAAATTCGATGTCGAGATTTTGATGGATCTTCACGTTTTGAGGTCCCCTGAATCCAAAAAAGTGGTTTTCGCGACATGGTCTGTCTGTGAGTCTGTGAACAAAATATCTCAAGAACGAAAGAGCTAGGAGGTTGAAATTTTATATTTAAGTTAGGCACCCCCATGGGACGTGACACGAAGCTTTTGAACAAAATCGACCAAAGAGTACTAGTACTTTACTGATGCACTTTTTCAGTTTTTTCGATTTTCTCTAAATTTGCTCCAACGATTTTTTTTTAAATTCAAAAATCAATTATTTTTTAGATTCTCTTTAAAATGTATATTCTTATTTTGTGATTGAAATCTTCTGAAGACCACTTTACTCCTGTACTACATAGAAAAGATAGGAGAAATGGTTGCCATGGTAACAAAATATAAATATTCCCATACTTATAAATTTTACATCTTGAAAATCGAATATACCGTACTGTCGGAAACTAAATACATGTCTACACAAAAATCTGGTGTGACAAGCATAGAACACAACTTTCGATTACCGAAGGTAAGAGAAAGTTGTGTGCTGTGCGCCAGTCACACCAGATTTTTTACGTTTATTTATTAAAAGTGCGCACGCAACTGCTATCTCTTCGAAGTCCATTTTACAACTGAATTAAATATTTGTAAAAAATCACCGTGACAGTCACCTACTCGTTGGCGAGGCCAAATTTTGAAAAGTAACAGTGACAGAAACTGTTGCGTGACAAAAGTCACCCGTATGCGGGGTTGCCCATACCGTCAAAGTTTTTCGAAATGTAAAAAATATCCGAAAATAATTAATTACTCAAAAAGTTATAGGAATTTCGGGACGAAAATTATTTTTCTGTAATCCCTAGAAGGTCCTTTTTAACCATATTTTGGTTTCGAAATTCCAACAGAAAGTTTCTCAAATAGTGTGACAGACAGACGGACATTAGCGAATTATATAGAAAAAGAAGACGATTGTAAAAACATCGAGAAGCATAATTTCTTTATTATTTTTTACTATATAAGATGGGTTATGCTCTTCTATACAAAGGTTTGAGAATTTTTGCATCAGCCATTTAGAAAAAAAAATTAAAACCATTTTTTTTTTAATTCGTTCTTGACAATATCTCAAAAGTGAATGATATTTTTTTTCCAAGTCTTTTTTTTATTTTTCGGATTCTCAAAGGATAACTTTACAAAATAAAGTATATAATCTATCAAGAGCTTGGTGACTTTAGGCATCCATTTTAAATGGAACGCATTAATCTGTCAATCAACTGTCTACAGAACCGGATAATATAAAGTTTAAAAATGTCCGTGTTAAGATTTTTTAAAGGTTAAATCGAATTTGTAATTTTTAAAGGATAGGCCTACTGATTAACAAAATTAAAGATCAGAATATTTTCAATTTTTCAATGCTTAATTTCCCCTCTCGTTAGGCGATCATTAAAAAAAAAAATTCCATCTACGTAGAATATTTACGTACTGCTGGAAACTGAATATATGTTGATACAAAAAATCCGGTTTCAACAAAATTTTAGTAAGAGAAAGTTGTGTGTTGTGGCCAATCACAGCAGATTTTTCTTAGACCTCTTTCATCATCTTTCATACAAGGGCTAATGGAGCTAAACAGCTCTGGCCCATAATAAAGTTCTATCTATCTATCCCATCTATCTGTTTGCAGCAAAAGATCACTCCAACCAGAAAATAAAACTTTTTCTTTTTTGTGCCCTTTTTCGGCCTTGGCAATAAATAAATACATTTTCTGAGTTCTCAAAAATTATTTGGGATGCTTAGACTTAATTCGCCCCAAGTCCGTTATTCTTTCAACCTTGGCGAGTCATTCTAAATAATATTTTATTCCAGATGCATTAACGTCTACAAAAATAACAAAAATTGTTGACATCAACTTTTTTTTTAATTAATGAATTCTAGAAAATATGAGCTAACAAAATTTCGGATTTAGATACTGAATTCATCCATGCATATGTTATTATTAATATATCAGTTGAGGTTAAAAAAAAATACAGATAAAAGAGGAAATTTCCAATTTTTTTCCGTATCATTATGTTAGAAATATAATATTTATGTTGCACACATTTCCTTTTCATCTCATTTAATTAAAGAATTTCTTTTTGTGAATAAAACAGAAATTCACAGAATACACTTTTCTTTTTTTTTAAAGAAAGATAAAATGGCGTATTTTTTTTAACAATTAGCCTTCTTTCTAATATGAATACCGAATCATTTTTTTTTCTTTCTCCTTTTCTTTGAGGCGCAGACACACAAAAAAAATGTTGAGTTATTAATTTTTAAATGGAAAGTAATTTACAAAACCCGGGGGCATAAATTAAGAGAGAGAGAAATTAGCTTTCTTGGAAATGACATCAATGGATTTATGAACTTCCTACTTACTTAATTTTAAACTTTAAATGGAATAATCTTTTAATAAACAGGTATGCTGGTTTTATTGTTCGATAATTAGAGAAAAATATTAGTTTAGAAGATCGGAAGATTATCTTCTGTGTCTGAGAGGAGATACTTTGATTGTTGTTGAGGCATTTTATTTATTGGCCTTTTAGTGCCTTTAATTATTTTCATATTTTACTCCGATCGCAATATTATTTGGATAGGGAATATCAATAAAAAGATATTTCAAGACGAAATTATTTATATGGCCTTTAAAAAGTTCTCCGGCTGGTTCAGATCTTAAGAGGAAACTTCACTTGATGAATGATTGAGTAAAACCTGGCTCTATTCTTGTTTTATTTAATTTTCCTCTTATTATAAAGAATTTCATCACTAATCAAGTTACACTCGATATTTTTGTATATTTCAGACATTGTTTACCATTTTTCAAAATGTTTACCAACTTTGAAGACTTAAATTTGGCAAAAAAAAAAAAACGGGCACTTGCAAAACTGAACTTCTTACTTCCAATATTTATTTAAACAAATAGCCAACAAAAGTAGGCACGGCCTGAACTCGACCTTTATGAACCTGCCGATGTATACACCCATATCTAGACTGACAGATTAGTGGTTAGATTCCCGGTGGAGCCTAAATTTGTTGGCTATTTGAGGTAATAAATATTGATTATAATTACTACATAGTATATAATATATATAATTTCTAATATGTATATTTAATTAATGCAAAAGAGATTTTGGAAACGTTCCCTGAAGCGTTAGAACAAAATCCAGTGATAACAAGATCAGAGATTTGAACTTTATCTGAACGAGATCTTGTACAAATAAACAGAGTATATTTTCATAATTATTCTAGTGACAAGGGAATATATGGTTGAATAGAGATTGTAACATGTAGAAAAAATAAGGCTTCACTCAATATTTTTCTTTATTTATTCATTCCACTAACGTTTCGATTCCAGGAGCTAGAGCTGTATCATAATTATAATTTAGATGGAAAATAAAATTTCACAAAATAGTCAAAGAATTTATTTATTCAAATGAGAAACTCATTAAAGATACTGTACAGTGAGTGCCATAATTAAGTCCCCACCTGATAGTTAGAGCCTTAAGTATATCGTATAATATATGGTATATGGCGAAATAATTTTAAATTTGAAAAGGTAAAATAAAAAATGACCTGTACCAGATTTTACGTTTTACCATTATTTTAATGACTGAAAAAGGTAGATTTAGGTCTTCAAAGTTGGTAAACATTTTGAAAAATGGTAAACAATGTCTAAAATATACAAAAATATCGAGTGTAACTTGATTAGCGATGAAATTCTTTATAATAAGAGGAAAATTAAATAAAAGAATAGAGCCAGGTTTTACTCAATCATTCATCAAGTGAAGTTTCCTTTTAAGATCTGAACCAGCCGGAGAACTTTTTAAAGGTCATATAAATAATTTCGTCTTGAAATATCTTTTTATTGAAATTCTCTATCTTAATAATATTGCGATCGGAGTAAAATATGAAAATAAATAAAGGCACTAAAGCGGTTTATTGTTTGAATAAAACTATTTCCATTGCACCTTAAAAAAAATTCTCTAATACTTAGAGACTACATCATTTTGTAAAATTCTCAGGCTCCCCCTGATAAATCTGCCTCTGGGAGTATTTAATATAATGACAGCCTGTTAATGACTGAATCACACTTCTTAAGACGATAACACCCAAAGAGCGAAACGTCATTTGGTGAATTGTTTGAATAATAAAAACCATCTCCATTTCACCAATATATAATTTTTACAAAGACAATTCAATATTATTTTTTATTTAATTATTTATAAGTTAAACTTAATTTTTTTGTAAATTTGAGAAAACTTTTACTATTACTCAACTAAATCAAATAACGGACAACTGTTACTAACAATAAGTGAACTGAAGATATATAAATGGAAGAGACGTATTGACGTTATGAAAAAGAATGAGACTCAAAGGGATAAGGAACAATCGAAATTGAAGCATTTTATTGGTATGTGTATTATTGCAAATTCTTAGAGTATTTGTTTCTTCGCTGAATAGTAAGGAAGAGATTGTATTTCCGGGTCCTTGGTTTGAAATTAAAGAAGGCGGCGAGAGGAGTGAGGAAGAGGGCGGGGGGGGGGAGTTAAACATCAATAGAGCTGAGACAACATGAGAGAGCCATTTGGGATGCCTCAACTATTCCATTCAGAATTAACTCAACACACTCTCACTCCCTGTAAATTGAGCCATTTCGCCAAACGGAATTCAATCTCAGGTTCTCTCTAATAATCCTAAATATTCCTGGAATTGAAATTGTAAGCATATCCGGAAAAAGAATGTGATGGTGTGACAATAATGGGTGACGACAGAGAATTTTATCCTTTATTGATAATGTATCCGAAGAAATCTTTTGTTTAAAAGGAGTTTTTAGGCCATATCCAGGGGGTGTAACCCAACCCAAGGACTTCCGGATATCTCGAAAAATAAATAAATAAAAATACAGCGAGAGAAATATAGTGTTAAAATTTTATGAAAGCAAGATTAATTAAACACTATTTCTCTTATGTGAAAAGAAAAGAATGGCAGCTAGATATTATTACATTTATTAGGCACTCTATGCTGACATTTCGGTCTTGGTCAAGACCATCCTCAGAGCTTGAGGGCTGTCAATATAGGCATACAATCAAATATCCAATTATATATTACTTTTTTTTACAGCCACTGCCTGTAATTGCCTTGTTTTAATATTATTGTATTTTTTTAATTATTATTCAATCATTAGACATATTAATATGAACATGTTGATTGTAAATGGGCATTCATTTCTATTTTGTTTTTTGTTTTTGTTTTGTTGTATTTGTTATTGTATTTAAATTTGTATTGTGTTTGTTGGACCTAGCCACCGAGGACTAGTGCCTCCAAACGGGTCGTAATAAATTTATTTATTTATTTAATATTATTAATTATCTTTAAACCGAATTTTTTATGTTCACTACATATATGATTGAATATTTGATTGTATGTTTATATTAAGCTCTGAGGATGGTCTTAAAAAAGAGCGAAACGTTAGCTTAGAGGGGGCTAATAAATGCAATAGCTGCCCTTCTTTTCTTTACACATTAACGATTATCCAGCTATAACATGGTAAAGTCAACATCTTGTACTATTTCTCTTATATCTACTTCTGAAATAATAGATATCTCTCTATTAAAAAAGCAGAGGAAGAGTTGTATGCCAGAAATATTGATATATAGACATAATTTTTTCGGATATATAGAAAAATATATTTTCCAAGCCGATTTAAAAAAAAAAAGTGCAAATAACGTCATCCGATTGACTGATTATAGCCAAAACGTTGCTGTCATATATTCAAAGTTTATGTTTAAAATTTTAATAGTGAAAACAAATAAAAGAAATCTGTTTCTTTGATTAGCATCTGGATGAAATGGACGACCAGACAGACAGACAGACAGCCGCAAGATGGATTATCCCCAAGGAGAGAGAGGCGGCGGCTGCTGCGTTTGACATACGACATAAGAAAAGCCAAATTAATTACACAAAGAAAATATTTTAATTAATTGGCGGCGAAAAAAAACAACTAAGTCTCTTAGTTGCATTAAGAATGTAATTAGTTGGAGATCATTTATTTTGATATGATATGGGGCTAGAAGAAAAAAGATATGGTGTAACTGATCGCACATCATTCAACTTCGGTATTCGAAAGTTATCACACCAAATTTTTTTGGGTTAATTTCCGATAGTATATTAAAACCCATGAAGTAATTTTTATAAAACTCATATGAAAATATTTATCTTTTGTTACCATATATCACCTTTAATTTACTATAAAGCATAAAAGAAAAGTGTGCTTTAAATAATTATAGAAAGTATATGAGAAAAAATATTTGGAAAAGTAGGAGGCTATCAAAAAAAATAATTGATTTATGAATTTTAATCAAATTCTTTGGAGCCGTTTTTGAGAAAAATCGAAAAAATTCAAAAAATACATCAGTAAATTTCTAATACTCTTTGGCTGATTTTATTCAGCCTCCGTGTTGCATTTAATTTAAATATAAAATTTGAAGCTAGGAATGGAAAAATTTCATCTCTCGAATTAACCCTTGAATAGAAGATACTTTTTTTCTAACTTTTGCCCGGAAGCATTTTACTTTTACTTAAGTATATAGATTAGATAGTACGTATATATGTTAAAATATAGAGAGAAAGTAATTGTGTCGTGATTTTAATGATCGAGGTTTCGAGATTTGTAATTGTGTCGAGATTTTGATGGAAATACACGTTTTGAAGCTCCTTGAATCCAAAAAAGTGGGTCTCTTTAAATGAAATTTGATAATAAAGTTAAAGATCCTTCAAGCACGCAACGCGAATTTATTGAATAAAATCAGCTAAAAAGTACTACTACTTTCTGAAGTACTTTTTGAGATTTTTTCCTAAATCGATTTTAAATAAAATTAATAATTTTTTTTAGATTTGTTTATTCTGGTATTCCTCCCAAAATTGTTCGAATCACACTTTACTATTGAACTTAATAGGAAAAATAGCAGAGATGGTTGGCATAGTAACAGATATAAATAGAGTATTTTCCTATAATTGATTAAAAAATTTTACCTTTAAAATAAAATTCTGATTTGATATCGGAAATTAAATATAAAAAATCTGCACATCACATAACTTTTGAATATTTAATTTATATGCTGTGTGATTAGTCACACCAAATTTTTGGCGAATTCACGTCACCCTAAAGAAAAAAAAAACATTTCTCCTTCAGTTGGAGAGACAGAATCTATTAGATTTCTTCAATTATTGTTCCGATTATATTGAACGATGATAAAAAAAAAAACCTCTAAGTGATTAGAGTCATGGCGGATTAGTTAGAATTCTGAAATCCAAAACTAATTATAGTGGATGATGAGGGCCAGGGCCGTATGTAGGCCGCAACTCTAGATAATTTATCCAATTATCATTTTATTTGCCACCTCTCTCTCCTTGTTTTGGCATCTATTTCTAATTATTATTACAACCAACCCATTCTAATTTTATGACCAGTTAATTTTCTTTTTCAGGTGTCATTAATCATTTTCTTTTCGACAGTGTCTAACCGTGTAGCTACGTACAAAAACCCGCCCCAAAAATTCCACACAGTAGAGACTTCCGGTATTTAGAAAAATATCAAAATTAAACGCTCGAGCTTATCTTTCGATATCACGCGATCTTATGTTATGTTAGTAATAAGGATTAAAAAAAAAAATCTCCTTTTTTTTAAATAGCCTGCGAGAAGAAATTTTTGAGAGATTTGAATGAAAAAAAGAGTTTTACGTAAAATAAACAAACTTTATTCATTATTCAATATAAATGAATAATTCTTTGTCAAATAGATGATATATTTTATGATTGGTAACCCCGAGCAATCAGCGTGTGAAACGTCCCTAGGAAGCCATCAGTATTATTGTATTTAAATGATATAAATAAATAAAAAATTTCTGCCTCTGTAGCCGAAAAGGGTTTAAAAAAATATATTTTATCTGTTAAAACTTGGGGCTTCACTTCTAGTCAACTAGCCGACCGATAGTAAATCATCGATATAGTAAACAAGAACACGCTTAAGATGCGCGTCTCGAAAAGCCGTTAGAAGACGATTGACTACCGAGTTACTCTAGGCGGCAAGAGATGGCGTTAGTTTTTCCCACACAGATACAAGGAATTTATTCCATTTCATTTTAAAGATTCCAGCTAATTAATTAAGGGTAAAAAATTAATTATTTTTTAACACAATGATTACTAATTTAATTATCAATAAGATATAGAGCGAATCTTTTTAAAAATATCTTTTATTTAATGCGATTAATCTAAAAAAAAATTTATTTTTTCGAAAATCAAAAAAAGGGCTTCTATAAGTTGTAGATATTTTAAATAGCTCTAATTTAAAAAAAATTTGAGGTCGGTAGCTTCAAAATTGTGGCCGCTGGAATCTCCCAAAATTAGCACCCCGAGAAGCTCACCTTAATCTTGGAGCCTTTTTTTTTTATATATAATTTTTGTTTTGGGGGGGCCCCCCCCTTTACCCCCTTTGGGTTAAAAAAATGTATTTTTTAACATATAATTAGCTAACTAAGGTATAAAAAAGTTTTGTGAAATTAGCAACTTAATATTTTAAAGTTCGTTAATTTTTTAACAAAAAAATAAATAAATAAGGCTTGTGTTGCTAATTTCACTCCTTAGTTAAGCCTAATATCGATCTTTTGGACTTAGCTAGTTAACTACGTACGATCTGGCCTCTTATTTAATCATATGATTAGCTTAACTAGATGTGAAAAGACTCTACAGTCATTAATCAACTAGAATATCCGAGGGATAGTTAGTTGGTTAGAACTGAAGCAACCGGCCTTTAGGCTCTACTCCTAAATTAAAACTTATTTCTTTTTTTACTTTCTCTTACCTCAATATATGTAATAAAGTAATATAGGCCTATATAAAGTATTGGATTCATGTCAAAAATTCGATGTCGAGATTTTGATGGATATACACGTTTTGAGGTCCCCTGAATCTGAAAGAATTTTTTTTTCTTTTTCTCCCCTAAGGCCATTTAGGATCCTTCTGAGTCTATTTGTTTTAATTGATTGAAATTGAATTGAAATAAATCCGAACCCTCGATCTCTGGCCCCAGACGCTTCATCTCAGAGCCATAGGTCAAGGGCTTATTAATTTTTGAAAATTTATACACTACATAATTAGCAGAAAATATTTTTTTAAATTTAATTCAGATAATTAAATCTCTCAATTATTAGAATATAAAAATTTAATAGGCCTAATTAATGAATTAAATTTAAAAAAAATTTTTACAAAAATATATCAAAATTTTTTGTATATCGCAGTATAATTAAAAAAAAAAACGACGTTTTGAAGGTCACACGAAACGTTATAATTAATTTTTTTTCTCCATCTTGAAACGACTCAAATGAAAATAAAAAAGCAGATAGCGGCGTTAACGCCATTATCATCATCATCATCATCATTTCAACCTGAATTTTTTTTTTATTATTAATTTAATTTGAACAAATTCCCAATAAATGATGTTAGAGGAAAAAAAGAGTGTAATCTGTTCATTATAATATAATTTGGAAGAGTGTTGGACTTAATGGTGTGCTCTCTCTTGGTGCAATTTGTTGCAAGCAATGATATAGATGTACAAGATCATTAAAATAAAATTAATATCTTTAAAATTATGTTCTTCCAGACGGCTTGACACATTAAAGAGTGATTATTATGAAGAGAAAAAAGATCAGCATCCTGTCACTTAAGAGCGTGAGTGCATCTCATCATTGTGCTTATTGAAATTTCGATTTCATGAATAGAAATCAAAATTGAGAAATAGCATCTTGTCAATTTTTTTTTTTTTTTTTTATTATCTAGGTTATCCAAATGGAAATATTCTTTGTGAAGGAAATTCTCATCGGCTATTGTTACGTTGTGTATAAAATGAATTTGAAGAGAAGTCACATTTTGTACTTGGTCCCGATTTGGTACAAATTTTCTGAGGAGAAAATTCATCTTTTCTTTACGATTAAATAAAAATATTTTTTTTTTTAGCTCTTAATGTACATACACTTTTTTGGATTCAGGGGACCTCAAAATGTGAAGATCCATCAAAATCTCGACATCGAATTTTTGACATGAATCCGATACTTTCTCTCTATATATTGCATATATAGGGTAAGAGAAAGTAAAAAATTGATATATTCAGTAAATGTGTCACCAGCTGGGAATCGTAGATTAGGAAGATAAAGAGAAAATTAAAAATAGCATTTTCCTCTCTCATACATGGGAATATTTGCAAATATTTTGTTCCCTCTAATTTTAAAATTTTTTTTAATAAAAAAAAAAAAAAAAAAAAATATTTTAAAATCCCCCCCCCCCTTTTTGAAACCCAACCATTGTTTTTTAAGTAGTTAATTAGTAATTAATTAATAAAAGTGACCAATCAGGAGCGCGCTACAGAAGAATAGAAAATAAGTGGGAAAGTAGTAGATAAATGACAGAGAAGCTTCACGTAAATTGTTTTGGTTAATTTTTTTATTTTAATAATTAACCAAAAGAATTCGTCTGTAGCTTCTTGTCATTAATCCTAAGTCTTTAATTATTGTATTTCAAAAATTATTATTATTATTTCATTCATTAACCAAAACAATTCAGCTGAAACTTCTCTGTCATTTATTTATTTATTTTGAGATTATTATTTTTGTACTTCAATAATAATTATTATTATTTTATTAATGAACCAAAACAATTTACGTGAAGCTTCTCTGTCATTTATCTACTACTATCCCACTTATTTTCTATTCTTCTGTAGCGCGCTCCTGATTGGTCACTTTTATTAATTAATTACTAATTAACTACTTAATCAAAAAATTCCAAACATGGATTTTTGGACTCAGAATATTTTTCTCTTTCGATCCCAACAATGGGGGGCGTGACACCTGGGACACCCTGTATAATAGCTCGATGTTCCTACATAAGATTTTAAGTTCGTAATACATTTTTAAGGAAAGAAAAAATTGTCACCCCTGCTCAAGAGAAAGCAAATGAGAAGACATTCAAATATTTTGATTATTTACAGGCAGCCGTGATCGGAAAGAAGAGGAACAGCCACCGGTTAAGCAAGGTCAAGCACTGCGGAGGTGGGAAGTTGAAGTTGTCAACCGGTAGCCACCGATAAAATGATATTTTTTGTATATAAAAAAAAGTATTTATGAAATCAGTCGAACAGACTATTAGATATAAAAAAAATTTTATATCAAACAATGTTTCTTTGAAAAAACGAGGCACTCGCGGGAGTCGAATCTTCTCTCTCGTGTTTCAACCTCTTAAGATTTTAATTTGATTGTTATCTGCACATCCATTTTTGCTCCAAAAACACAAAACAGACCCACACAAACAGCTTTCTTTAATAAACCCTCATTATTGTTTGTCGTTAACCAAAAGAGAAACAAATTAAAGGGCTTTGAAATTCTATCAAGTTAGATTATACGCTCTTTAAGTTAATAGAGAGAAATGTCTCCAACATGGCAGCAACCACCCAGATTTAATAGTGCCTTGGAATTGGCATGTATAGCTATAATCTTTAATACCAGTTTATATATAATTTAATTTATTCACAAACGTGTCTGTGTGTGTGTTTGTGTGCTACCTGGCTCTCTAGCTGAACGTCATTCATCTTCTTTTGCAGAGGACAAGGACACTCACTCTTTAACCTGTCTCCAAAGAGAGAGAGAACTTGTTCTTTACGGGTTCAAGTTCAAATCCTGTTGGTTCAGATCCACTCCTCTCCTCCATGCCCGCCCAATTAATTGAACCACAATGCATCTCTCTCTCTATTGATAATATTTCATTATTTGTGTTGTAATAATTCGTTAGAAAAATGCCTAATATATTACTATTAAGATGAAATTCCGTATTCAAATATAATTGAAACGTTATTGTCAGCATCTGACAGCAGATGAATATGATGGAGTAAAAATTAGCGAAAGCTGAAGAGAGATACAGCAGGTCGTAATAATCTTAGATTTGGTCTTGAGTATTGGATATCAATCAAAGGGGTCTAAAATAGCATCAGATGCCGAATAAAATATAAAAAGAATTCTTGTGTATTCAACGGCAGAAAAAAATACAAAGTGGGAAAACTCGAAATTTTTATTCGAAAAAATTAGAATATAACGCCCGTGGCCCTCGGGGCTTGGCGTAGAGGTTAGCGTGCTAACCTCGTATACCAAACGTCGCGGGTTCGGACCCCAGGCAGTCCGATGATTTTATTTAAGCCACTTGGATACCAAATGGCTTAAATAAGAATGCCTGGACCCCAAATAAATATACAGTATAATATATAAATACGAGTATCGTTTAAAGTCTTAAATGGCCTAAGTTGCCGAAAAGACTGTGTGTATGTGTGTGTGAATGTGAGTGTGAATGAGAAAAAAGTGTTTTATTAAAAGTGTTTTATAAAGGAAAAAAAAAAAACGTCTGTGAATTGAATCATCCAATATATTCGCCTGACTTAGCACCGTAAGACATTTTTATTTCCAAAACTTCAACTGATTAAACAAACAACTTAAAGGGAAATATGAGGAGAATATTTTAAATAATCAAAAAAAAAAAATATTTCCTTTCTTTTTCTTTATACAGAGACCCAGACTTAAAAATTTATTTGCGCTCTGTATAAAAAAATGTATTATTGATATAATAAAATATAGACAAATTTTTAACTTTATTGTTAACTAGACTCAAGGGCGGATACAAGGGGGGAGGTAAAGGGAGTAATTACCCCCCCTCCCCGAGACTTGAGAAAAATATATTTTTTGGGGAAAAAATTGTATTTTTAATATAAAATTTTAAAAACTAATACTTGAAAAATTTATTTGAAGGAGATATATAGGCCTACTATGAGATGTTGATAATCAAATAGGAAGAATAAATGAGCAAGCCCCTAGTTATATTTCAATTTATTAGTAAACCAGAGCCGACGTTTCGGTCCGAAAACATATGGGACCATCCTTCAGGGCTACAAATGAAGAAAAGAACATTTAACAGATAGATACCGGAATCAATTACATACTTAAAAATTTGATTTGTATATATATTCTGGTAAACAACTACATATTTCACCTTTAAATTATCCATAGATAAGATAAAATTGTGCCATCTGCGTACCAGTCTACTCTTTCATTAATTACCCCGCCCCCCTCGAGAAACTCCTCTGGATCCGCCACTGACTAGACTATGATCCATCTAACCTTTACCTAGCATTGTCGACCATGTGTTTAAATGGGGTATTTTTGTTTCATATTGAAGAGTTTATTATTATTTCAATAAAAAAAAAAAGAAAATGAATAGACGTCTAACAAAAAAAAAAAAAGAAACTTTTGCTGAGTGGGTTTTTAAGCCAGAGAGAAAAAAACAGATTAGAAAGATCGACACCTTTTAGATTATTTATTATTTTTATCTGAAAATCATCAAGAAAAAATCTCTCTCTATTTATTTTTACAAATTTTTTTTTTTTTTTTGATATTTGTTCTTGATATGTATCCAAAGGAGTGAGTGGTAATCACAAAGAAGAATAAATACTGAAGGGTGAAGAAAGGCAAGGAATGAATCAGAGGCTATTTAAAATTCGGAGAGGGGCTGATAAGAAAATTTTATTATTAATTTGAATTGAGGGATTTGATTATCTCCTTTAGGAGACAGAGCTAAGAATTTTTTAACACTGAAGATGGGTGACGTTTAGTCCCCGAAACGTCATTTTTTTTATTTTCACTCTCAGTTGCTGAGGCCATTTAGGGTTATAGGAATATAGATTTATTTAAACCATACCCATGACTAATGGTGGATATTAAAGACTTTGATTCCTCGGGGTTACCCAAATTGCTTAACTGAAGTGATTTACCTGAAACGTTGACAAGGAATATTAAAAGAATTCGGACCGAAAAAATTATTTAAAATAAAATAAATAAATAAATAAATTTATTACGACCCGCTTAGAAGCACCAGTCCTCGGTGGCTAGGTCCAACAAACACAATACAAATTTAAATACAACAAAACAAAACAAATTTATTGAAGTTTTTGTGGTTTGTATTTTTATTATTATGGGAGTGTTTAATTATAGACCACATTTGTTATTAATTATAAATACTGTACACAAAGTTTCGACTGCTTATTCTACAGTCGTAATATGGATATAGGCTTAATAAAATATGGAACATTGTATTGAATGGGAAAAAATGTTAATTAAATATTAAGTTTTGATTATTGTATTATATTTTCGGAATAATTTAATTATAATATTTTGTACCAACTTTGTTAAAAAATTCAAAAACTTATTATAACATCATGCTTCTTATGTAAACACTTGCTTTGATGATTGTGTCTAACTTCACGAGAATGATTTTAGATGGCGCTGATGTTTGTATCTAGCTTCATGAGAATGAATGTAGACAGCGCTAACGTCTTTGTATATTAGTTCACTTGAGTTGGAGCAAGTGCACAGTACTTGAAAACGACTGCAGAATAAGCTTTCGAAACGTTGTACTGAGTTTATATTTTTAATAAATAATTAATACAAATGTGGTCTTTAATTAAAAACTCCAATAATAAGTCTTATTTTAATTCACTTTCTAAGCTCCACAATGTCTTAAAAAAAATAATAGAAATGAAAGTTTTCCAACTTAATTATCTCTATTTGTTATCTTTCGAGGACTTATTAATTCTTATTGTTTCATTATCAAATCGGAGTTTCAATGAACTTTTTTTTTCTCTTTTTAAATTTTATTTAACGAATGCCCCCGCCCTTTTATTTTTTATTCAAATATTTTCTTTTGAGAATCTTTTAATAACGCGAGAGTGTGGATATCTCTCGTTTATTTGCGCGAGAAAAGTAATTAAATTTGACAAAAAAAAAAAAAAGAAGAAGAAATTTAGAGTGGGAGAGAGAAAGAGACAGAGAGCATCTCTCGTTCGTTTTGTTTGATGTTTTTATTCAATGATTCTTTTTAATAGGCCTATGTATATTTAAAAATAACCTCTCTGTTAAGAAATACTTAGTAGTATAGTAGTTGAATTTAAGAAGTTTTTACAAGAGCAGGTGTTTGTCAAAAAAAAAAGTTTTAAAATAATTAAGTGATATTTATTAGCACTTAGAGTAATGAGATTTATGAAAAAAATTAATATTTTTTACTCGCAAAAGAGAGAACAGACTCTTTGTATTCATTTTGTTTAAACAAATTTTTCAGCTTATATCAGAGGTTTCAAAATTTTTTATTATTTCAGTATTTGACTAAATAAATTTTTTTCTTCCATCCTTCTTTTGTCGATGGTTTTTGAAATGTGCTAAAATTGTTTAATTGCAAATGAAATTTTTATAAAAAAAAATATGCCAGACAGAAAAAAAAAAACTGGTGGGGCAGTGCAATATTCAATTTCCGAGGGTAAGAGATGTGGATTCTCAGGATTTTATACGAACTCTATTTGTTTTATTACTAATTGTATAACTCAAAGAAAACGAAATTCAAATGAAATAAAATTAATTCTTAAAGTGGAGTTTTCAAATCTTTTTATATATATACAAAACAATAACAAAAAGAAAGGAAAATAAAAACCTTAAAAAATAAATTACCCCTTGATTGAATTTTTAATGTAATGAAATAAGAAAAAAATAACGAAATCTTATACTCTTTGGAGTGTTATATGAGACAAGAGAGTGAGAGAGTGGAGGGGGGTTCTCATCAATTACTCATCGATCTTGAGTTTTTTCAATCAAGAGACAATTCTTAAAAGCAGATTAAAAAAAATATATTATATTTGCCTATAATGAGTAAAAAAAAAATCAATTTATTTGCAAAGGACTTTTTAAGGAAGGGGAAATTTTAGATGTTCACTTGACCGAATTTGTTGAATTTTATACCAGAAAAGTGCCTTATAAATAAATCGTAGTCTATCAAATTGATTGCAATTTAAACTTTAATAGTAATATTAATCATTATTCTCAAACCAATTTTAAAGATACTCTTCTGACACAGAATTTAGTCCTCTATAATTTATCACATAAAGATCATTTGGATATGAGATTTTTAGAGCTATTTACAAAAAACTAAAAAAAAATCGATGTTTTGTTACTTATTTGAAATGAAGATCGAAATTCATCCCGAGGGTACAAGATACAAAGTAAACACGAGTAATTAATTTGTCAAATATTAGTAGAAAAATTTTATCTATAAAAATTGAGGAGGCGATTAGCCGAGGGGATAAAGCAGTCTTGAAAACAACTCGAGTTCAAATTCACCTCATGGCAAAAAATTATCCAATCTATTTGAGATGTCTCATCCTGAGGAAGGAAATGGGAACCCAACTCAGTATCATTCCTATGAAAGTTACCCTTCAGATTAACCAAAACCATGGGCGTAGTTAGGGGAGTCCCGGGTGCCCCCCCCCCCAGAAGGCTCCTCGCCTCAAGAAAAATTGAGACAATATGATGACTTTCAGGCCCCCCGGAGGATGGCAGTTTTTATGGTCCTCCCCAGCCAAATTCCCTAGTTACGCCCATGACCACATCGGGTCAAGATCAACACTAATGATTGAAGAAGAAGATCTATAAAAATGTAATAAAATAAAATGAAGAATCTAGAAAAAGCCAGAGAAGAAATTAAAAAAAAACTTAGTTTGTCACGAGTGGGCTGACACGGTAGTAACTAAAATTCTTATTCTTTTAATAGTAGATTTCATGGGCGTAGCCAGGGGAAGGCAGGGAGGGCCATTGCCCCCCCCATTCCCATTAATTTAATTTTTTTTTTATCTAAATAAATATTAATATAAATATTAATTGCGACCCTCCCTCTCGCCCTAACGAGGGGTTGGTCCCCCCTAACAAGATGCCTGGCTACGCCCATGGGAGAATTAAATATAAGTACACAAGATTTTTTGTTTCAATGATATATTAATTTAATATTAACACTTTATGCGCATTTCGACACCATATGTGTCATCTTCAGAAGTGAATTACATACTGAATGGACTAGAATCGAATTACTTTTCAACTGGGGTAGTCAGAGTGGCTTGAAGGGTAGGGGTAGGAAAAAGAGAAGGGAACCTTTCCAGGAAAATCGTGCTCGGTGATGAAACAAAAGCCATAGAAAACACTTAGAAACCTCTATTCAAAAATGTCAAACAAAGGTGTTTGATGTAATTCATCAGATTTTGACCTTTTTTGACGGTTTTGTGGATTTCCAATGCTTCTAATAAATCCAATTTTGTCGAAATGCGCATAAAAAGTGTTAATATTAAATTAATATATCATTGAAACAAAAAACCTTGTGTACTTATATTTAATTCTCCTATTAAAGCATAATGTTTCAACTAGAGCCAACGGTTACCAGTTTAAAATTAATCTTATTCTTTTCTTTGTTATAATTATTTTTATATATTTTATCATATCATTAAAAATCTTTCTTCTATTTGTACAAAAAAACAGCGAATATAAATACTCATAATTGTTAATATCATGTCAATCGATCCGGCAAAATTATATCTAGCGTGACCGAAGCTTGAAACGTCGACAAAATAAGAATTTTTTTTATATCCCCCTGGCTGTTGATCCATTCTACTCATTCTACAATTAATTCAATGTCCACTCGCCTAATATTTTTCAAGGGTGAGAAAGGAGTAAAGGGCTAATACCAAGATATCTTATTAAAGCACGAATAAAGGTATGAATGTCGTAAATTATCAATTGGAGAGCTGCTGAAATCGACATGAATGGCCCTTTTCATTCCATATATGTATCCTCTCGAATTCCTATTAAATCATTAATGAAGAGAGAGAGAGAGAGAGGCAAATTGTTTCGTTCTCTCCTCTCCGCCTTCTGCTTAATTTACAGTTTCACAAATGTGAATTAATCCCTTCGAGAGAGATTCTATTTAAACGTTGATGATTTGTGACCATAAAGCGCCGCGCCATTAATGAGGCAGAAAATATTAAAAGGAAAATCACTTTTTTAAAGGATCATTAACGGATGGAATATTTACAAGAGGCAAAAAATAAAAATAAAATAAAAAGTTTGCCTTTTAAGAAGAATGAATGCCTTAAGGTAATAGAGACTTCATAATCCACTAGTCTCGGATTGTTTAGAGTTTCCATCTGAGTGTGTTAAAATTATTGAATACAGGTTGAATTAACCTCCCCCACCCCTTGAGGCCTTGTTGAAGAGATTTTGATGAAGGAAAATTGAATAAATGAATTCAGAATCTTAATAAAAAGATATTCGAAGGGTTAATTAGCTGCTTTTTATTTAGAGATATCGAAGAGCCTCTTTCTATACACACAAGGAAGAATATTTTTAATAGAAAAGTTGAATTTCCTAACTTGTATAAAATAAAAACTGGTAGCTGCCCAAATATTAAGACATCAAAAAGAAAGAATGAACACTGATTAAAAGAGAGTAAGGTACTTATAAGCAACCATTCGTCAAACGAGTTGATTGAATTCTCCATTCGTCAAGAGGACGACAGATCAAGAAGATGAAATCGAAACCAAACGAGTCAGTCAGGGATTGATTTGCCACAAGTGAAATGTTAATCAGCCTATCTCTCCTCTTCTATAAATTATTCTGGTAGAGATTGACAAATAAATAAAGAAACAAGTAAATGTTCTTGCAAGTTCTTTATAATATAAAGAAGAACCGTAGAGTACATCAAAATTCTTCTTATATCACCCACCCTCCACCTTTAAAATTAATTTTTTCTACACATAAGCTTAACTTATGGAAAGAAACTAAATGTAATTTTTGGCTGCAGACTTTAAATCATGGCTTATATTAAAAAAAAAAACCGACAGATGATAGCAGCTCTTGTTCTTCAGTGTCCCTCATCCAGTAGCTTGACATCAGCTAATTGGTTGCTGTTGCGCATTCTTCCGAAATTTTTTAAACCAAAAACAAAGAGTTTGAAACTACGAGAATAATAACTAACTGTCAAATATAGAATGTTCAATTCAATTTTATTTGAATCTGTCTTAACAAAATGTTGAATTTACAAAAATAGTTGAAGAGGAAATTTTTTATTTCCTAAGAGATTAACGAAACAAAGACTTAAAACAGACCCAAACTTATTCACTCAGGAGATCATATCATATTATCTCTGAGAAGCCATATAATTTTGTATGAAGCGAAAAAATTTTATTATTGGCAAATCCTGGTTTGATCACATGTGCACTTGAACTATGTGTATAATTTCCAATAACTGAAGATGGCCAAATAAATTCAGGCCGAAACGTCTTATTCTGGTAGATTTATTGAACCTGGATCATTCCAATTTGGCTGATATCTCCATTCCTTCATTATAATCGCATCTCAGCCACAACCTCAAAAAGCAACGATCATATAGCTATATGAGTGAAGGGAGACCACGAGATTTCAGAGCTAAGATTGAAATTTCTTTTACTCTTATCATGCCATTCTTTCTGATTCTACATCAAGAATCAGGAAAGCTCTCCTTGTTGCATTTCTATTTAATATGCCTACCCCGAAAACGGGATAACGACAAAGAAAGATGAAGAATTTAATTTTCCTTTTCTGATCTGAAATTCGTCAATCATTTCAGAAAAGAATAAGAGCTTGTTTGTTCCGTTGATATTTAAAGTAGACTACATTATTTCTGATGATGGCTTAGAATGAGGACCAAAACGTAAGCGGCATACAATAAAATAATATTGGCACCAATATTTTTTGACTCCAAATAACAACAAACATCAAGTCACAAATAATTATATTCTAAGTTAAATCTTTGAGTATTGTGAATGATGATCGCTTGACCTCACCGATTATAGTGCTATTGTGTTTGCAGCCAAAACGAGATAAATATTTCTATTGAATGTATTATTATTTATATATAGTATTGGTTTCACTTTAAACTCAAAGGTCAATGTTTTGAAATCGGGAGATCCGGGTTCAAATATCACTAGTAAATTAGGAATTTTTTTTTCTTTTAATAAAAGTAAAAGTATGAATACCTGTTTGTTTGTTTCCACAAAAGGGGCGGGAATGTAAAAATGGAAGATATTTATTTCTCTATCAGGTTTATTCTTCACTCAACAGTATCGACTGGGGATGTTTTTTTTTTTTTTTTTAATTCTTGTTTAAAATTGAAGTTCGAGCTGCATGAATTCCCGTCTACTCTTTATTATTTATGATTTGAAAAGAGAGATTTCAAAGAGATTAGAACAAATGGTGGTAACTTACATTAGGCAAAGTAAGATAACGTCACACCTCAGCATCACGATTTCATACCTGAAACAAAAGAAATGAAATTAAAAGATGATTCTGATTAAATAAGTTCTTATTTATTACAAGAGAATTAAGATCCAGCATCTTAAGAAAACCCATACAATCATCAGTCACGACTTTTTTTTTATAAATCTTGTATTATATATATATTAATGCATTTTATATTGATCAAAAAAGCGACACCTAAATTCAATCAATAAATTGATAAATTAATAAACAATCTCGTTATTGGAAAGTACTTAGTGTTCTCTAGTAATTATTTACTTACCACACAACAACCAAACCCGATAAACGCGAGCATCAAGACAAACTTGCCTTCGAAGTGAACTTAATTATTTAATAGTAGCTTTTTTAAGCGAGATCAATTTGAAAAAATACAGCAGCAAAAGGCTGATGATTTATTATAGTTTAATAATGTAAAAAAAAGCAAAATATCTTTAAAAGAAATTGCATTCAGAGAGTTCATTTCTAAATTAAGAGTCCACCATTATATATAAATATAAATATATCTACAGCCACCTTAATCTTATAATATTCAATATAATTATAAAAACAAAATGTGTATTTTAATCTGGAAGTTTACTTGTATTAATAGATATGTTGGTCTTGTTCAGAAGTATTAAAACAAATAAATGTTTTAAATTTTGAAATTTACCGACTGGATTCTGTACAGTAATTGACAGTTTCGGAGTTCTAATTGTTCCCATCCTCAGGCTGTAATATAGATTTACATTTTACATTGTTTTAATACTCCTGAACAAGACCAACAGGATCTACGAGTAAACTTCCAGAATAAAATCGATTAATCAATTTCTCGTACAAATCCAGTTTTTTTAATTAGTATGAAGGTCAAATGACACATGAGGTATAAAACCTAATAAATAAAATGTCAAAGTGAAAATATATATATTCTATACCAATGGTAGACCTATAGATACTGTATGGATATAGGCCTACTATGGTATGGGTCAAAATCATAGAGGCAAACTTTTTCAGAAAAAAATGAACTGGCGTAATTCAGGCACAGGACCTGTGTCAGCTAGATTCTTACAGAAGATGAGATTCGATATTTCCTGATTAATTTAAGCCACTATTTGTGTATGTGTGTGTGTCGCGCTTATCCTAATGCATAGAGACAATTACACTGATTGGTGAATGTTCGAAAAACAAGTTTTGGAATTCCATTCCTGGAAAACAGGTCCAATCGGAATGTTTCCTCTCTCGCGACATGCACAACCTCCCCCCCCCCCTCCCATCCCCCATTTTTAAATAGTTATTTCTTCCTGTGTCGAATTCTCTTTGATCACAATTTCCTTGCGAATTTATTTTTTATCATAAATAAATTTACACCGATTTCATTAAAAAAAAAAACTTATTTGTATTTTAAATAGTTAGTTAGCATATCCGTGTCTAAAACCGGTGCTGGTCACATCCAATTTTAGAAAAACAAGATTAAGGAAAATGATCTTTTATTTTTAATTTGATGCATGCACCTTAAGGACAAATAAATGTTTTAAAAGGGATAATCATAGATGTAACAATAAAACGAGATCATAGATTTTGCCAGGGGCGGATCTAGGGGGGGCAGTGGGTGCATGTGCCCCGGGCGGCAGATATCAGGGGGGCGGTAATTAAAGAAAGATTTACTAAAAAAAGGTAAAATGATATGAATTTTGTATTAAAAATTTTAAGGAGGGGGCGGAAAATTAAATTTTGCCCCCTAAAAATCTCGTAGTTCCGCCCCTGGATTTTGCACAGGGGAACTTGCATTAAAGGCAAATATATTGCTGGCAACAATTTTCTGTAGCTATTATATATGCCGTATACATTTCGTCAATAATAATTGATAGCGAATATAATTTAAATTTTATCTTAGAAGAACAAAAAACTTTAATATTTTATACTACTGTAGATATTTCGTTAAGCTCATCATCATTTGTTTGTATTTCGAAACCTTAATCAATAATAAAATCCTGATGATGAATCTTAAGCACGCTCGAAATAACTGCTATAAATTATTAAAAAATTTTATTGGGGACTTGCATCTGCTTTCAGATATGTCAATCAACGGAAGAGAAATCTCTACCTGTATGCCAACTCATATATTAATAGATAGCCCATAATTTATAAAATAGTTGATGATTGGGAAAGCCTGGCGCAGATAGATGAATGAGAAATGCTGGAGTTACTTTCAGGCCAAATTTTAATACCACTATACAGCCGACGTTTCGGGGGACTCAACGCCTCCCCTTCATCAGGACTCTTTCTATGTTATAATTGATGGAGGTTGATTGGAGGTTTGATTGGAGGTTCGTCTTGCTGCATACATCAATTTTAACATAGAAAGAGTCCTGATGAAGGGAGGCGTTGAGTCCCCCGAAACGTCGGCTGTATAGTGGTATTAAAATTTGGCCTAAAAGTACCTCCAGCATTTTTATTTCTCATTCATTTATAAAATAGTGTTAATTGGAACTAGTAGACGCGATGCGTACATAAGTACCTAATTTTTTATGAATTATTCAATGTCTATTAAAACGTTGGAGGAGAAATGGAGAACTCGCTTCACGGCGTTCCATTTCCATTCTGAGCGATAAAATTTATTTAAAATATTGATTACAAAGGAGACAAATATTAAAATTTAAATTATTGATTTAAATAAACATGAATATATCGCTTTTATCGTACTAATAATATTATGATTAATAGTTTGAGTTTCTGTCTAACGACAAAAAAAAAAATAAAAACATGACCTCTAATTCCGAACTCAACTAGTCTAGTAAAATAAATAAACATATATATAGAAGCAGCGCTAATTTATTGTTGAATACATCGGAGAGTCAAACAAATATTTCAAGTTTAAGTTCTAAGTTTAGATTATGGGAGTAGGACTTTGAAAAAAAAAAAACTATTTATTTCTTTAATTTTGTAGACTAACATGTTTAGGTTACTTGCTGAGTACCATGTTTGTCTATAAAATCAACGAAAATACGGTATTTTTTTTTAGCTTTTTCCAAAATATTTATTTCAATAACGTAAATACAAATTGGGGTCTGGAAAAGATTTATTCGAAAAGAGGAGAAATTTTATTTTGAATAAGAAAAGATTCCCTTGATTTGTGTTTCTTATTATTTCTCTCTGCTCTATTGAGGGGTCCACTTTCCTTGAAGGTAAGGGCCAAGTACTACTAATTGGATGATACTTGAGAAAATCAGCTGGATGAAAAGAAGAGGAAATATCTCTTTCTCTTTTGAGGTGATCTACGTATTCTATCTAGGTATGACGCCCTCGGACCTTGGTATAGGGGGGGGGCGATAAAAATTTATTTAAATTGAATTGGCTACCCGGCCCTCGGGCTTGGTGCAGGGGCTAGCGTGCTGACATTCTATACCAAGGGTCGCGGGTTCGGACCCCAGGCAGTCCGATGATTTTAATGCCTGAACCTCCAATAGATATAATAATTAATAACGGTTATCGTAAAGTCTTATATGGCCTAAGTTGCCGAAAAGACTGTGTGCGTGAGTGTGAGTGTGAATAGGAAAAAAAAGCGAGGGTTAAAAAAAAATTGCTACCAATCAATTTAAATAAATAGGGACGGGGTCTAAATGGCCATAGATCCCAAAAAAAAGACCTTAAATACAAAAAAAAAAAAAAAATACTAGGTTATTCATTATTAAACTATCAAATGCGAATGATTCTCTGAAATGGTTGTAATAATAAATGGATACATCATCTAATAGTAAAAATTTTTGTTTGTTCATTTTTTCGAGTTTTTTATTTATTCTTTGTATATAACGGTTCCTTAGAGGTTAGTTCACTTGAGTCGGAGCAAGTGCACAGTAGGTACCGGTACTTGAAAACGACTAAAGATTAAGCAATCGAAACGTTGTACAGTATTTATATTTTTAATAAATAATTAATTCAAAATGTGGCCTATAATTAAAAATTCCCATAATAGGGCTAATATTAAGACAAAAAGTTTGTCAAAATTTTGTTCATATCTAAGACGCTGCCAGCTTGTTCTGAGAATAATGATTGAATGGTTTGAATACTGTACGACACCCTTTTAAAAAATTATAAAGGATAGGAATATTGCACCTTAAAAAGAAATAAAATTTACCCCTCGAGATAAATGAAGTAATGTTTCTGTAAAATGAATTTTTCCGCCATTTTTCTATATTTAACGTGCAATCAAATCAGCATACGTATTGTTTCCCTATTGATTTAATGAATTTCGAAGAATCGTTTGCTGGATAAATAAATAAATAAATAAATGCCAGGGTAATTGCGAGATCTTCTTAAAAAAAAAAAAAAATTCGCCTTGTAATTGCCCTAATTTCGCCTAACCTATCATTATACTCTCCTTCTTCGTAACCTGTAATATTGGGATCTATTAATAGCAGCAGAGACATTTCGGCCACCTGATGATGGTTGACGTCACGGCTGTGACGTCACCCTATCATCAAGAAAGAATGTTTCAGTGCGGCACCCTTTTAACAAAATATAAAGGGTAGAATTTTAAAATATCAGAATTTTTTTTTGAAAATATTAATACAAAAGACTTTTTTTTTCTTTCTTTCCTTTTGAAGTAAAGAAAAAAAAAGCGAGTTAATTATTTTTTCGCCCTTGAAATTAGATTCTAATAAATCAAAGAATATAGAGAACAAGATTGTATTACAAATTGCTTCATTATACACACTCCGAGACAAAGTTATGTGACAGATAATTTCATTAAATAAAGCCTTTATTTTGACTTGCAATGATTTAATTTAATGTCTTTGTTTATATTTACCGTCCGCGCGGCGTAACGTTGCGGAATTTTATCTAATCTATATAATAATTAATTCTGCATTTAACGACGACGACGAAGAAATCTTTTTTTTTTAGTAAAATATGTCTAATAAATTTTTCGAGAAAAAAAAAAATATTTTACGCTCGCGCCAAACGCTAAAAATAATTTTCATAAAAATTCCTAATTCATGACATACGACGAGAGAGGAGAAAATTTTTTGCATAAATAAATCTTGAAGGTAACGAAGGAGTGAATAAAAAACATGTGTATGTTATAATTAAGAGGTGCTCAAGCTTTACTAATGAGCAACCGGAAAATAAAATTTGCAGGTGCCACACGACCAGAAAAATTTAACTAATTGTTCTTATATCAAAAAATCTGGTGTGACTGGCGCACAGCACACAACTTTCTCTTACCTTCGGTAATCGAAAGTTGTGTACTGTGCTTGTCACACCAGATTTTTTGTGTCGACATGTATTTAGTTTCCAACAGTAGGGTACAATTGAATTCAAGATGTAAAATTTATAAGTATGACAAAATATTTATATTTTGTTACCATGGCAACCATTTCTCCTATCTTTTCTATGGAGTACAAGAGTAAAGTGGTCTTCAGAAGATTTCAATCACAAAATGAGAATATACATTCGAAAGAGAATCTAAAAAATAATTGATTTTTGAATTTAAAAAAAATCGTTGGAGCAAATTTAGAGAAAATCGAAAAAAACTGAAAAAGTTCATCAGTAAAGTACTAGTACTCTTTGGTCGATTTTGATCAAAAGCTTCGTGTCACGTCCCATGGAGGTGCCTAACTTAAATATAAAATTTCAACCTCCTAGCTCTTTCCGTTCTTGAGATATTTTGTTCACAGACAGACAGACACACATACACACAGACAGACCATGTCGCGAAAACCACTTTTTTGGAATCAGGGGACCTCAAAACGTGAAGATCCATCAAAATCTCGACATCGAATTTTTGACATGAAACCAATACTTTCTCTCTATATATATATTAACATATATATAGAGGTAAGAGAAAGTAAAATTATTTTTATCTAAAAAACAACAATAATTTATTTGAATTTTGAGACTATTAACTGTACTGCTGCAATAATTAGAAATTACACCTATAAAATTCAAAATAGTCATATTTGGAAAAGGACGCAAGCTACTTGCAAAAATAAACTTTGAATACAAACATAAAGGTGGACAGGAGTTAATGAAATCAACTATCTTAGAATAAA
>JAKCPI010012823.1:0-21779 GCA_023213315.1 Euborellia annulipes | reverse complement strand
AGTTAATCTAGATTCTAGGCTTAAGAATTGGGATTTTGCTAAAATGCTTTTTAAATAATCTAAAACGTTGATTAAGGGTTTTATAAATTAGGGGGCTAGTCTTTAGAAAGATTCCAATTCTCAAAAATACGTATAATTGATAAATAAAGGAGTTAGTATCCAAAATTAGGGTTCCCATTGATTACAAATATTATAAATTTTACAATATATCATTTTTGTTCAATTTTGCAAATTATCCTCGGTCAAACTATTATATTTTTTAATCAGTATCTATTTGATTGATATAATAGTAAATCTAATGTTTTCCCTCTCTAAACTGTCAGTTTATAACAATGCAGTAAGATCAATCAAATTACACCAAATATCCTTTGATGATATGGGTATAATGAAATTTTAACAAAATAATTTATTATATGCGGTATTTAATATTTTTTTATCCAATAAAAATATGGATGGTGGATCAAAATTAAATGGAATATATGTAACCTATATATATTGTCATAACTTTTAAAATAAAGAGGGTTTACTTTATTAAAACGTTCATTTCTCTAGAAAGATTCGGTTATTTCAGATCTATCCCTCAGTTTAGCTAGTTGACTATAACTTCCGAATCTTTTTCATATCTAGTTAAGCTAAGTATATGATTAAATAAGAGTCTAGGTCTAAGTTAGCTAAGAACCATAATTCGGTATAAGACTTAACTAACAGGATAAAATTAGAAACACAAGACTAGTTTATATTTTAGAAATATTTTAATTTTTGTTAAAAAATTAATTAGCAATAATTAATCATTTTAATTTTTAATAATTTTTAAAAATGATTTCTTTATTTTGTAGCTAACTTGACAAAACTTTTCTAACTCTTCAGATCTCTAACTATATGGGAAAAAAACTCATTTTTTTAACTCCAAGTTTAAGCGTGTTCTTGTTTGTAAAATTATTTAATGTATATGAGATTTCACTAGGTTATAAATGAAAGAAAAATTTTGAATTTAAAACTCGATATATTTCAGGCCATTAACCTCAGGAGTTACAGATGTCTGAGTGAATAGAAAAGAGTAGATGCTACCAATCAAAGTTTAGCATATGAGAGGGGAAGGAATATATAATAAAAATATTTATTTAATGTAAACAAATCCTCAAGCAGTCACTGGATTGGAATATTGGATCTCACCACAATAGCTCCCAGACAACTCTACGAGGAAAGAGAGTTGCTGTGACATCCCATCATTAGGAAGGGACGTAAAGAAGATTCCCTCTCAGTGATCTATTCTTCGAAAGGAGCAGGCTACACGCCGGTGCTGAGGGAGTCCCTTCCTCAACTAGGACATCCTCCATAGCATAGAAGAGGTTGGATAAAAGGAACGGGGTGGAACCAGAAATAAGGATTAGTTCACTAGCTAGAAACAAACGAAGGAGAAGGAGTTAGAGATAGGAAATAATGTTAACTTCACGGGGGTGCCGGTAGATGGCTACGGCCAGAGGCCGGTTGGGTTTGAGTGTGTGCCTTCGTACACGGAAGCACCTCGGGTAAATAAACGGGGATCCCAATAGGAATTTCAAATAATAATAATAATTCAAGGTTAAAATTCTTGAAGATGGACAATCTCATAATTTGTTGATTATTTGGTGAGTAATCTCCATTCTTTACAATTAAATTAAAAAACCAAAATTACTTATTTAACTACATTATTTTTGTAAAACCCCTTTAAGGATTAATCCCTGATAGTGTCTGCTATTGAGTTTATTGTCTCTCTACTGAAAAAAAAAACAAACAATTATGTCTTCTAATCTGATGCTAATTTCTTTTTAGTAAGAATTTACACTTTACTTGCCTAAATTAAACATTATTATCATCTAATAAAATAGTGTTTGATATTCATTAAAACTTTTTATATGTAAAAAAAAATACAATTAAGATTAAAATGATCTATCGTAAATAAAGTAAACACCCTATAAATACAAGTATAACTCCCCTCTCTTTTCTTCCGCAAGTACATTATTACGCAGAGCGTTCTCCCTTTGGCCGTAAAGCCATCCTGTCCGGAACATTAATTACTTAAACTCTAGGAACAACCATTGTCCCTGTCGAATTCTAAGCTAAAGCTAAGCTAGCCAAACCAAACAACTTAGTAAAAGGAGAGGGGGTTTATTTACAGCTTATCCCTTTTGCTCTCCTTTGGAATCATTGACCAGGCCAAG
This sequence comes from Euborellia annulipes, assembly GCA_023213315.1. Lineage (NCBI taxonomy): Eukaryota > Metazoa > Arthropoda > Insecta > Dermaptera > Anisolabididae > Euborellia > Euborellia annulipes. The sequence goes on along the minus strand of JAKCPI010012823.1, from coordinate 19,578 downwards.
TTTAACAGCCAGTTTTAGGATTATTTTCTCTACTTTAGTGTTAGATACCGGTATATAATTATATAAATTATCCGCGTATTTAAATACAGTCAACTCCCGATAATTGAAACACTCGATAATTCGAATTTTTCGACAATTCTTCAGCTGTAAACTTCGCTCGTGTATTTTGATATGCTCGATAACTCGAAATCCTTTTTGTAACAAGGAGGGAGAGAGAACGTTCTATAACTCGAACTAGATCAGTTATGCTCTTTATAAATCGAATTTTTCCTAGTAATATTTACTCCTATCAGGTTCTACGTGTAAGTAAGCATATGATGCGTCGCATCGAGGTGCTTCCGTGTAAGGGCGCCATAATTTTTGAAAGCGGGAAAAAATTCCATGTCTCTAAAAAAAGGTAAAATAATTTTCACGGACGGGGAAAAAAATTTCCTTGGGGAGGAAAACTTAGGTTCCGCGAAAGAAAAAAATTTTTCCTTAGAAAAATTTTGAGTTCAGGCTCCTCCCCCCCCCGCCCCGAAAAAAATTTCTGATTTCTGTATACGCCCCTGGTTGTAAGGCGTCAATTACTGTTCTGTATCGGGGCGCCAAAATCCTAGAGCCGGCCCTGCTCCTAATATTCGGCGTAATGTTCTCCCTCCTATCAGCCCAACTCAACTTCTCAATTCTCTTTAGTTTGTCACACTGAATGCAAAGTAGAAGTACGTTTCCCTTACTTTTTTTGTCGTTTCCCATTATTTTTACTTTTTTACTTGAGGCTATACTGGGTGGGCCATTAGTGCGTGGACGGAAGATTGTAGGTTTATTAAACGACATTTTAAAATTTTCTCGATGGTGCATAATGTGGGGCTTTTGAGGTAAAATTAAAAATATTTTTGTTCCAATTGCACCTCATATACAGGGTGGTCCATATCAAAGTTATGTTTTTTAGAAGCCCTGTATATTATTGCATATTTGAATTCTGCAGCCAATTTTAGTATGACTTTATGTCATGCAATGTATTCTAAAACAAAGCGTTAAGCCGCAAATCGGGCTTTTGTGAAAAAACTGCTGTCTGAAAAAATTGAATATCTCGCGAACCATAAAACTTAGGGGACTGTTCTTTTGTGAGGTTACTAACCATGAAATGTACTAATATAGGCCAGATGGGGAACCCGGAATTATTCTTGTGTTGGGAGATATGGCCATGCCAATTTGGAAAATTTCAATCGTGGATAACTTCCTTATTTCAAATGGAACATGCTACTTTTTTTATGTCATGGGACGTAGGAATTTAATTATCTTTCAGATGATATAAGGTTGTCTATATCTATCTTTGGTAGTTTTTTATTCAAAAATATCTATAAATTTGACTTACGAATGAAGAAAACAATTAAAAAAATATGGGGATTGACTTCCCTGAGACTTTCTCGTATATCTTTTGGAATTACGTCTGGGTGTGTGTGTAAACACGATTGCTTAAAAACCAAAGCAGCTAGATCGATGAAATTTGGTATATGCTCCTTACACTAAAATTGTAGATTTCTATCAACTTTTGGAGTAAATACGTCACTTGAAAGTAGTACTTTACTTAAAAAGTTTTTCAAAAATTTTGAAATTTTCAATTTTTTTTGTTATATTATGATAAAATACTCTATTTTAAAAAGTTTTTATTCTTTGACATTTTTTCGAAAACTGAATAGTTTTTGAAATAATCAAAAGAAGAAATAGAAAATATTCGTTAATTTTGATAAAAAATCAAAACAAAATCATACAGGTGTCATTTGTTTCACAAATTCATTTGCTAATATTTACCCTTTTTTTAATGACACCTGTATGATTTTGTTTTGATTTTTTATCAAAATTAACGAATATTTTCTATTTCTTCTTTGATTATTTCAAAAACTATTCAGTTTTCGAAAAAATGTCAAAGAATAAAAACTTTAAAATAGAGTATTTTATCATAATATAACAAAAAATTGAAAATTTCAAAATTTTTGAAAAAACTTTTTAAGTAAAGTACTACTTTCAAGTGACGTATTTACTCCAAAAGTTGATGAAATCTACAATTTTAGTGTAAGGAGCATATACCAAATTTCATCGATCTAGCTGCTTTGGTTTTTAAGCAATCGTGTTCACACACACACACACACAGACATAATGCCAAAAATGGTTTTTTTGGACTCAGGGAGGTCTAAAACGTGGAGAAACATCAAAATCTCGAAGTCGAATTTTTTACGATTACATAACTTTCTCTATACGAGAAAGTAAAAAATCAAAATGCAAAATAAAATTGTAATAAATTTAAAAAATATGCTAGATATTCGAAAATCTATTTAAATTTCCTTTAAAATCATTTATTTGAACTTCTAGAAAAATAAATTAGGGTTACGTTCAGGTTAGGGGGTGCGCCATCTTGTTGTAAAATCATAAACCTAATTCGAGCAAGCGGGACTTCTTTGAGGAGTTCAAATAAATGATTTTAAAGGAAATTTAAATAGATTTTCGAATATTTAGCATTATCTTTTCCATTTATTACAATTTTATTTTGCATTTTGATTTTTTTTAATTGTTTTCTCCATTCGTAAGTCAAATTAATCAGATATTTTGAAATGAAAATAAAATTACCAAAGATAGATATAGACAACCTTATATCATCTGAAAGATAATAAAATTCTACGTCCCATGACATAAAAAAAAGTAGCATGTTCCATTTGAAATAAGGAAGTTATCCACGATTGAAATTTTCCAAATTGGCATAGCCATATCTCCCAACACAAGAATAATTCCGGGTTACCCATCTGGCCTACATTAGTACATTTCATGGTTAGTAACCTCACAAAGAACAGTCCCCTAAGTTTTATGGTTCGCGAGATATTCAATTTTTTTCAGACAGCAGTTTTTTCACAAAAGCCCGATTTGCGGCTAAACGCTTTGTTTTAGAATACATTGCATGACATAAAGTCATACTAAAATTGGCCGCAGAATCCAAATATGCAATAATATACAGGGCGTTCCATTTAAAAAAACATAACTTTGATATGGACCACCCTGTATATGAGGTGCAATTGGAACAAAAATATTTTTAATTTGTAGCTCTAAAGGTCCCACATTATGCACCATCGAGAAAATTTTAAAATGTCGTTTAATAAGCCTACAATCTTCCGTCCACGGACTAATGGCCCACCCGGTATATAAAATTTATGTGAGCTGATATATATTTTAAAAAATACAATAATAACAATAAAAACTCTTAATAATTCGAATTTTTTTTCTTTCCTTTTGATAATTCAAAGCCTCAACAATTCGAATTTTTTTTTTGTAGTCCCTTGGATTTCGAATTATCGAGAGTCGACTGTATCTGTTTATTTTCCCGGTATCTCTTCCTTATCCATTTTCTGAGTTCGCTTGCCGGGAATAGCATAGGCAACCGACCGATACTCTTACTAGCATAAATGGATGCGTTTAATAAGGGTGAGACTAAAAACACTATTTCAATATGTCCAATCGATCAATTTCTCAACTTGTTAAAATAATAAATAATAATTTCCAAAAAAAAAAAAGATTGTGGTAGTTAGAAAAATTGTTATGTTCTTGCTCTCTGCAATTTTGCCCAATCTTAAGCACAAACATATCTCGCAAATTTGCAATCTTAAACGATATATTGACTGGCTAATGAACAGCCTATTTGAGCGTTGTTTGGAGAAAGTCCCTCTTTTTTTTCAAAACTAGTCAATTCATGCTCTCTTCTTCAAAAAAAAATCTCAAAGTTATGCACTTGGAAACACAAGTTTTATAAAAATGTCAAAAGAAAGAAACATTTTCTTCCGGAAGTTAGAAAAAATTATTTTCTATTCAAGTTTTCTATTTTTGGCTGCAATGGCATATTAGGCTTTTTTTATTATATAATTTATATATATTTATTTCTTAATATCAATTGATACTGATGCCAATCGGAGGGCGTTCCACACCCTTTTTTTGTTGGGACCACCCAACCAGCCATGCTTTAGCATTGCTCTTTTGTATTTTATGTTTAAAAAAAAAACATTGCAACAATTACAAATGCAAGGTGATATTTTTAAATATTTCATCTGCAAATATAAGGATATATAAAATGAAGATAAGACGTAATCGCAGGAGATAACGAGCACCTTGTAGGCGGATGGGGATGTGGGGGGAGGGGGGACATCAGCAGCCAACTACAAATGTATGTGGTTTGGCGTAGAGCCAAATTGGTTGACATCGGCCCTTTGGCTCTGTGGGGTGTGTCGTCGCCGTCGACTTGGAAATGAGCGAGGAGCTCCACTATTAATTGTCCTCGAATAGGGCGGGCATGTCTCAGAAGAGCGAGAACTTTCTTATTTTACTAGAATAGGCCTATGTCAACCACAAAAAAAATCCATTTATATCACGTAAAACTCTTAATAGACAATATTAATATCTGTTGGAAAAAATTAAGAACTCAATATTGCTATCAATGAAGCTTTAAAAGACAGGCCTAGAAACATTTTTTTCAAACAAAAGATGTTTCTAAAATGATATCTTGTTATATTTTATATGGATGATGTTACCAATCGCCATTATGATCGAAATTGAGATAAGAAGCCATCTTGTAGGGAATCTTGTGTGTGCTTAGGACTCAGTAAATAATAAATATATTTATTTATTTATAATATAAGATTTATTAAGTATTTAAACATTTTATTAAATACAACACAAACAAAAAATGTTTTCAATATTTTTATAACAGAATAATATATCCAGAAATTGCACATGATATGGCACCGAACATTAAAATAAAATATGAAAGTGGAGTATCAAAATAAAACATTAAATTTGAGGAATTAAGAATGCCACATATGTTCACTAACCGATCTCAGAAAGCGTGCTGATAGGTTTTAAAAGAAAGATGAAAGTCAATCAATGAAAACGGTACAAACTATATTACCATTGGATACTAAGTATTGTAAGAAAAAAGTCCAAGTCGTCCAGTGAGAATCGATTCTAATCGACTTGAAAGAGTTTCAACTCGATTCTAAAAAGTCGATTATTTTCAGTAAAAGATCGATTCTTGACTAAAGTGAGAGTCGACTTTTCCATCCCTAGGGTAAATTTAACAACAATAACTGCGAAAGCTTAATTTTCAAATTAGGCTATAGGAAAAAATATAAAGGGGCTTCGGAAGCGAAGTGGTTACTCATGTTTTCCCCGATAAGAGGGCGTAGTGTGTCATAAAAGTATGCCCAAAAAATCAAGTAATTCAAAAATTTGCCAAGAGATGTCAGAATGGTAGCTAATATTATTTAATGCATTTGGTGGATTTACATTGATCTTTTAACAATAAATACATTATAAATGTTATTATATATTATGTATCTTTTATAAAAGCATAAAAATATATAAATATAGGCCAGATATAGGCCAAAAGGGGATCGGCTGTTAGACTAGCCTGCCATCTATTGCAAGAATGCTGAACTAATTTGACAGTTGGTTTTTAAATAAATCATCTAAGCTTATTTTAAAAATTTCTTAATTAATCTGTGATTAATAATAACAATAAATTCATTTTTAAATTTAAAAAAGTTAAAGATTATTGGGACAGATTGTTTTTTTGTTTTCTTGATAACAAAAAAATTAATTACGATAATTTTTTAATAAGTCATTAAAAAAATTATAGCTCGATGTCCCTGTAATCTCTTATGAATTTACTTCATTAAAAAAAAAAACCGCATTGAAAATTCCTTATAATAGTTTAGTTTTTTTTTTTAAGTACTTTTAGACGTCGCTCCTGAACCCCCCTTAATAGAAATCAAAAGAATATTTATCAATTTGTGAAATAAAATAATAAATGTTAACAAAGGAATTCAAATTGAAGGCTACCCGAGGTCTAATTTATTACACTAATAATAACAATGTGGTAAGTTGCACACTGGCACACACACCCACACACAAACAAGGCTGTTTGTCTCCTGTCCTTTTAATGTGTAACATTTGAACACACCTGCGACATTTCGAGAACCCTCAAATCCCCCTTTTCATAGGAGACTCAACTAACCCTTTGGTGTTGTGAAGGCGGGGGGGCGGGGGGGGCAACACCAAAGGGGGAATTTGTAAAATATCAATTAGAAAGTTAATCAACAGAAATTAAACATAACACTAGAAACAAATATTATTAAATTAAATAATTGAATATATTTTTCCAAGGTCATTTATAATTAAATGCCATGGAAAGTTAAAATCATTAATTAAAATGCCGATAATTTAACAAAGGGGAATTAGAAATTGTCGGTGAATAAAATAAACCTCCAAACCAGGTATAAATGAAAAATATTCAGATAAAAAATCATCTCCCGTATATTTTGAAATTACAAAACGAAATTTATAGCTGTGATGTTTTATTTATAAAAGGGTAGAAAATGAGAGATGGAGCTAAGGTTTTATTTATTCCGCACGGCTGACGTTTCGGTTCAGTGTTTGAACCATCTTCAGAATTGGCGAAAAGTCTTTATCAAAGTGTCATAGTGTATTTTAAACATTGTTGAGCCAAACTCTTATATAATATACCTGTTTAAGTAGAAGAATTTCGATGGCTGAGTGGTAATTATTAGGATTAGGAAGATGTATGGCAGCCAGCAACTGATAAAGAAACTCTATTTGATTATCGTCGACGTTTCGGGATCATATCGATCCCATCTTCAGGACGATAAACTGTTGTTGTTGCTTAGATAGATGCAATTTTGGTTCATACAAAATAAATAATTAAATTTGCATATATCATTAGATGTATATGAGAATTGCCGAAGGCGCATGGGCTAAATTTTTAATTTGTGGCAAATGGGCCCGAAACGACAGCACTGGCTAAGATTGAAAGGCTCTTGACACGTCTCGAAACGTCGACGATAATCAAATAGAGTTTCTTTATCACTTGCTGGCTGCCATACATCTTCCTAATCCTAAATATAATATACCTGGTATACACAGTAGGCCTATTCGATGATCAGGTATATAAAATGTCCTGGTAGGCACCTGGAATAGGCCTACTGTGTATATATTTATTATATAAAAGTTTGGCTCAACAATGTATAAAATCCACTTTAACACTGACTTTTCGCCAGCTCTGAAGATGGTTCAAACACGGAACCGAAACGTTATCTGTGCGGATTAAATAAATAAAGAAAAAAAACTTAGCTGCATCTCTCATTTTATACCATTTAGTTTCCGACCGTAGACCCAACATTAGAAACAATTTCAAGGACAAAATGAGAATATACATTTTAAAGAGCATCTAAAAAATAATTGATAGATGATATGAATTTAAATCAAAATCATTGAAGAGAATTTTGAGAAAATCTCAAAAAAAACTGAAAAAGTGCATCAGTAAAGTACTAGTACTCTTCGGTCGATTTTGTTCAAAAGCTTCGTGTCACGTCCCATGGGGGTGCCTAACTTGAATATAAAATTTCAACTTCCTAGCTCTTTTCGTTCTTGAGATATTTTGTTCACAGACACACACACAGACAGACAAATCATTTTGCGAGACCCACTTTTTTGGATTCAGAGGACCTCAAAACATGTATTTCCATCAAAATTTGACATCGAATTTTTTACATAAATCCAATATTTTCTTTTTTTCTCCTTATGCAGTATTCACTAACATATATATAGGTAATAGAAAGTAAAAGTGCTAACTCTGTGTTTATTAAAGCTTTTGTGGTTTGAAATATTATTATTAGGAGAATTTTTAATCATAGACCACATTTTGTATTAAATATTTATTAAAAATATATAAATACTGTACAACGTTTCAACTGCTTATTCTGCAGCCGTTATCAAGTACTGTGCAGGTGCTCCGAGTCAAGTGAACTGAACTGAATAAGCAGTTGAAACGTTGTACAGTATTTATATATGTTTAATAAATATTTAATACAAAATGTGGTCTATAATTAAAAATTCTCCTAATAATAAGTGCTAACTCTTTTTACAAATTAACATAAAATTTATGTTTTTAATCAATTCACTATAAATATATTTTAATATAGTCTAAGTAATATATTTGGTCAACGATATTTATTCAGAGTTGATTGTGCATCACGCAAGTCTACTCTAGAATTTAAATTAAAATGAGTTTTTTTTTCTTTATTCAAAATTAACATAAGTAACAAATTTCTTTTTCTCTAAATTATCAGAATTTAACCCTGATATTGTTAATCATTTTTACTTATCGAAGTAAAAAAAAAAATGAAGATATTTAATTTCAGATAAGAATAGCCCTCGGGGCTTGGTGTAGAGGTTAGCGTGCTAACCTCGTATACCAAACGTTTCGGGTTCGGACCCCAGGCAGTCCGATGATTTTATTTAAGCCATTTGGATACCAAATGGCTTAAATAAGAATGCCTGGACCCCAAATAAATATATATTATTAAATAACGGTTATCGTAAAGGTCTTAAATGGCCTAAGTTGCCGAAAAGACTGTGTGAATGTGTGTGTGAATGAGAAAAAAGTGTGTGTTAAAAAAAAAAAAAAAATATTCGTCAAACAACATAATTCCTGGCTAATAAGTCTCTAAACTCACGGCAAACATTTGCAACATTTGTCCTGAAGAAGGCTGGAAAAAACGGCCGAAACGTCGACAGTATTGATAAATAATTATAATTTTGCTTTTGGCTTCCTTCACTACCTCCCCATTCAGTATAAGTTATATTCAGCCACTAATCCTGATAAAGATATTTATTATGATTAAAACAAAAATTTTATATTTATATAATAATTTGCAATGAGAATTAGGTCTATTTTATTTCACAAACCACTCGAGGTCAAGTCTTAAAATTTGAATTTTTTTTTTTCATTTAAAGTAGAAGAACAGAAGAAAATGGAGACATAAAAATTCTTTAAGGTTATAAAATGATTTATAATATTTTTAAATGTAACCATAAAATATAATGAGACCAATAAGTGTCGAGAAAAAAAAAAAAAGAGAAGGAAGTGATTTGAAAAGGATATTTCGTGAAATGTGTGTTTGGATAACAAGTCTGACCTATATCTGTGGCCAAGTGGTAGTAAATTGCGCATCATCGTCTAACGATCCTTATCCTGAATCCTGGGGGCCTGGGGGGGGGGGGTGGAGATATTTTTTAATAGACAGCCGCCATATTGCAAGGGCTGATACCCATTAGAGCTAAAGGGCTTTTGTGCCAAGTGAAAAGTGATATTGAAAGAGAAGGGGGGGGGGGGGGGTTGTTAATAGCGATTGGGCTATTGTGCTATCAATTGTAATGTAACCAGAAATGGCAAAAAATAAATATTGAAAATTCAAATCGACAAGAACATCATTTCAGAATTATCGAATTTTTTTTTTTTTTTTTGTCGTTAAAGAAGACATTTATATTAAATGCCAGAAAAGAATTTTTCTATGATCGCAAATGTAGGGAAATAAAACAGAGGAATATAAGCTTATTTGGGATGATCATTTCAAAAAGCTTACACCAGTGAATCAGTTTTATGATAATTAATTTAACCCGAAATACTTGAAAATTTCAAGATTTCAGGGGTATGTTTCATTTTTTAGAGCTATACTAGCAAAACTGATGGCCCCCCATTTTTGGAAAAAGGACAACGCATATACTCAGAGATCAGCTCAAAATACCCACCAGTACCAAAGTCTCTGTTAGCCTGTGTAATGTTTCCCAATTATGACAAAAATCTAACGCAAGGGTTGTTTTTTTTAACATTCACACTCACTCTCACATTCACGCAGTCTTTTCGGCAACTCAGGCCATATAAGACTTTGACGATATCCGTTATTGATTATTATACATATTAGGGGTCCAGGCATTCTTATTTAAGCCATTTGGTATCCAAATGGCTTAAATAAAATCATCGGACTGTCTGGGGTCCGAACCCGCGACGTTCGGTATACGAGGTTAGCACTATACCCCTACACCAAGCCCCGAGGGCGCAAGAGTTGTTTTAATTAATTTTTCTATATGAACTCATTATGATCCCATGTTGAAACTTATTTTTATCTTCAATCCTTTAAATAAGGAATATTTTAGAATTTTTTCAAAATTTTCGAAGTGGTACTTTTTGAAAAAAAATAATTTAAATTTTTGATTTTGAAATTAAAAAATTTTTTTGAATACCACTTTAGTTTTATTGTACATCATTGTAAAGGGCATCTAAAAAGCTGTAAAATGACACCTCATTCATCTCTCTATCTCACCTCTAAGTGATTTTATAGCAATTTAAAAAGATGTGGTTAGGTCGATTTTTTGCCATTTTTGACAACTTTAACACGTCATATTTCTTAAACGAGTTGAGATATTAAGTTGAAATTGGGGCTTTTTCTTAGTCTCTATTGGCTCTACCTATGACCCAAATTTCATAGAAATCTGAGATGGTGAGGTTAAAAAGAGTATCGATTTGGGAATCACTCGATTATAGAAAATTTTTCAAAACCCAGAAGAAAATCAACCCCCCCCCCCCAAATTGTACTCTGGACCTGTCCTTGTCTAAACCTCCACCTAAAGATTAAGAGAAAATATTGATTTGCCAAGTGATGATCAGCAAATTTTATTTTAATAAAAAAAAAAAAACAAATTCTAAGAACGTATCAAATGTGTGTGACACTAATTAGTGTTTCTATTTCTCGTCTCATAGAATGTTTATTTAGAATGCTATTACATCGAACGATGATTTATTCTCTGATTACTTTGTGTAAACTTTATTTTAGAATAATTTCGTCTCATTAGATATATCGTATTCCTTAAAAAAATAAATAAAATGATTTTCCGATTTGACCGTTTTAGGACTATTAGATATAAAAAATGTTAAAAAAAAAAAAAAAAAATTAATGAATTGTGTACTTAAAAGAAATAAATAGGGGTCACATGATATTGGCATGTAATTTCTCTCAAATTACCGATTAAATTATTTATATCAAGAACACGCAACTGGAAAGTCAATTACGTAGCCTTAATCATTTTTTAATTAGTTCTTTTTTTATTCATTGTATGAATGGATATCATTTTGAAATGAAACTCTATATATAATTTTGCATTTCAAATGGATGGATTAATAATTTATATTTTATATATTTTAACATGTAAAATTGAGTTTATTTTTATTTATGTTTATGTATGTATTTATTTAACTCTCATTTTAAATTAATGCTAGCTGCAATTTGCCCGGGGAGAGTGTATTTAATTATTATATAGTGCCATGGGCGTAGCCAGACATCTTGTTAGGGGGGGGGGGAGTCCCTCGTTATGTTGAGAGGAGGGGGGGGGTTTGCAATTAATATATACATAGATTATTAATTATTTATTTAGATAAAAAAAAAATTAAATTAATGTAGTGGATTGGAGCGTTAAAAAAAAATTCCCAATGGAAAAAATATATATATATATATATTTTTTTTAATTTTTAGGACAAGCCAGGGGGACAATGCCTCCCCTGGCTACGCCCATGTATAGTGCGGGTACATCTTTTAAGCAGAGAAATTCGTTTACTTGACACGGGAGGCGCCACTGATCAAGAGCGCCTGCTAGTTATGCAATACGCTTTTCAAATAAGATATTTGTTTTGCCTATTTCATTGGGTTATTAATACTTGGAAATTCAAAGGTCGTTAAAGGAAAAAATCGAGAAAAAAAAAATTTTTTTCCTTCATAACTTTTCTGACTTTAGTACTCTTTTAGTCTTTGAAAGACGCTTCTCAGAATTTCCAATCCTTTTTGACAAATTTGCGCAAAGTGAGCTAAAACCTTTAGTTTCGAAGATAGCTTGTCTTTTACGCCCTTAAGTTTTATTTTAATTAATGGCGTAAACTAGATAGTACAATTTTTATATAGCCTGTTTTGTAAAGCTCAAAAAGCTGTGCATATAACTCATTTTTGCTATTTTGTCCTTTACAACCTTTGAATTTCCAAGTATCGATATGTGATGGTTAATTGCTTTTTACTTTCTCTTACCTCTATATATATGTTAATATATATAGAGAGAAAATTCATGTCAAAATTTCGATGTCGAGATTTTGATGAATATACACGTTTTGAGGTCCCCTGAATCCAAAAAAGTGGTTTTCGCGACATGGTCTGTCTGTCTGTGTGTCTGTGGGCAAAATATCTCAAGAACGAAAAGAGCTAGATGGTTGAAATTTTTTACATTTAAGTTAGGCACCCCCATGGGGCGTGACACGAAGCTTTTGAACAAACTCGACCAAAGAGTACTAGTACTTTACTTGTGCACTTTTTCAGTTTTTTTCGATTTTCTCTAAATTTTGCTCCAACGATTTTTTTTTTATTAATTCAAAAGTCAATTATTTTTTAGATTCTCTTTAAAATGTATATTCTCATTTTGTCATTGAAATCTTCTGAAGACCACTTTACTCTTGTACTCAATAGAACAGGTGCCATGGTAACAAAATATAAATATTTTCCCATACTTATAAATTTTACATCTTGAAATTCGAATGTACCGTACTGTCGGAAACTAAATACATGTCGACACAAAAAATCTGGTGTGATAAGCACAGAACACAACTTTCGATTACCAAAGGTAGGAGAAAGTTATGTGCTGTGCGCCAGTCACACCAGATTTTTCAGATTATAATATGAGATAAATGGTAAAAATTCAGAAAAGAAAAGCAGTAGTAGCAAAATTCAGTTCCATTTGACTTTTTCTATTTCTTTAACTCGCAAAGCTCTATTATAATGAATGATCCCTTTGGGAATCCCTAATTCAATATTCATTTAAATTCTGCTCAAATAAAGCTATTTAATTGTTATTTTTTTTTTTTTTACATTTCGTAATTTACCATGCATTATTTGTAAATAAGTTTTTAGCTAAATTAGTTTCAATATTCGAGTTAATATAAATTTAATTAGATATTATTATCATTAAAATTAACATATTGAGAAGCAGAGCATGCCCCAGGGGTCAAACCGTTCGTCTAGTTAATAGAATTATTTTATAACTACCCTCGAAAACCAGCCAATGTTTATATACCCCCCGTTAAAAAAATCTCTCTTTTTTCTTTTGTTGTTTTTGTCATCAGATAATATGAAATGCATCAATAAAAGATAATAATAGATATGTGTATAGAATCGCAACAAAAATAATTGCTATTATTTGTATACAATAAATGAAATTATCAATAATTGTATGATTTACTATTGGTTTATTAAAATTTCTATCATAAGTTGGCTGGCTATTTGTTTGAATTGTTATGTTGAAAATTGAAAAATTAAATAACACTCTCTTTTAGCTATATCAAGTTTAATTTCCAAAATATTGAATAAAAATAAATTTTTAATTTATTCTTCCGATTAGAAACATTTTTAGTTGATTTAAACTGATTTCCTATTTATGTCTGACCCTTGCTGTGCTATTTTTATCCTGTCAACGCAGCTGAATATAAATTTACCCAAAGAGGCTAATAAATATAAGCATCAGGGCAGGAAGCCAGGATAACGTGGGTGGTGCCTACGCATCAGGCGCTTGCCGGGGTTTTCAAAGTTCAAATTTCATGACTACTTCTTATGAAAACACAGGTATAAGAAAGTATAAGAATAAGAATAGAGCGTAAACAAATCTCAATAGAAATTATAAGATCTTTGTGTTCCAAAATAGAGCAAAAGGAATTTCAAAAGATTCAAGAGGAAGGTAAACTCCTTAAAGGAAATAGTATTTTGAGATTTTTGATTGAATTATAAATCTCCCATTGCTATGCAAAAGAGATTTGCCTCTCTATTTGACAAATTATCTGATTGAACTCGTATTTAAGTTTTATTTTATTTATGTAATATTCCATCAAGCTTGGAATATAATAACATAAAAAGTGACTACCCTTAAAAAGGAAGGATAAATTTCCTTTGTCCCCTCCACAATTGTTACTATCAACCAAGGGCGGATCCAGAGGTGTTTCTCGGGGGGGGGGGGGGGATAATCTGGTGTGACTCGTCGCACAGCACACTATTTTTTTCTTAATTTCAGTAATTTAAAGGCGCATTCTGTACTTGTTTGCCAGAATATAAATACAAATCAAATTTTTAAGTATTAATTTTTAAAATTTTACTTTAAAAATAAATTTTTTTGTGAAAAAAAGGTATTTTTTCAAAACTCGGGAGGGGGGGTAATTACCCCCTTTACCCCCCTTGTATCCGCCCTTGCTATCAACATATGCAAATGAGTTTAAGCAAAGAAGTCTTCTAATGAAAAATAAATTAAATGATTAATAAACTTTTTTAAATATCACTCAATGTGTATTAAAGAAAGATAGAAATCATTCATTATTAAAAAAAAGCCTTTTATTAGATACTGGATGACCGAGCTGGAGCTTCTTTTGATAAAATTGGAGAAAACTAAAAAAGCATTAGGCCTTTACCTCAGTAGAGTATTAGGACTCGAAGTATCCCAAAGACAAAACCTAGCTTAATTTCACATTGTTACTTAAAATGTGAAATAAATCTGACTGAATTTTTGAGAAAATTGGAAAAAATAAAAAAGTACATCAATAAAGTACTAGTATGCCTGGTTTCCCAAAAACGAGATCAATCGTAGTTTGTTTTCTATAGCACAAATAATAAATATTTAAAATTTGAAAGAAATCGGTAAAGAAAATTTTGAGAAAAGTGGTAAAAAGTACATAAGTAAAGTACTAGTACTCGAGATTTCCCAAAGACGAGACCTAGTGTAATTTGTTTTAGTTACAGGGAATAATACGTGTTAAAAATTTGAAAGAAATCGTCAAAGGAAATATTGACAAAATTGAAAAAATCTATAAAAAGTACATCAGTAAAGTACTAGTACTTAAGGGTTCCCAAAGAAGTGATCTTTTTTAATTTGTTTTCTACACCGCGAATAGTAAATATTTAAAAATAATAAAGAGGGGGGGGGGGGGGGGGAGGAAAAAAGAAAAAAAAAAAAAAAAAATAAAAAAAAAGTATTGTACTTGTTTTTTCCCCAGAGGGGAGACCCCACGCTATTTTTTTGTGGGGAAAGAAAGAGAATTTTTTTTTAAAAAAAAAAATCGTTAGAGCCGTTTTCGGGGGGGGGGGGGAGGGTAATCACCCCCCCCCCCCGAGATTAAAAAAATGTAAAATTTTAAATATTAATACTTAAAAATTAGATTTGTATTTATATTCTGGCAAACAAGTACAGAATGCGCCTTTAAATTACCGAAATTAAGAAAAAATTGTGTGCTGTGCTACCAGTCACACCAGATTACCCCCCTCCCCGAGAAACACCTCTGGATCCGCCCTTGGTTTGATATAAGTAAATCATAAATGAAAGAATAGCAATTGTAATAACGAATTAATCAAAATCAGAGCTAAACGAGAAATTTCAATAATAAGAAAATCAATTTCATCAACTATTTAAGCAAATTGTCTCTTAAATTACGCGGAATTCAATAAGAATCCTGATTTCCTTGAAGAGACAAGGAAAGTAAATCATTTTATTAATTAGATAACAACTTGTATTTTTGTCAGTGATTGATGATTTGAGGAAAGCCAAGAAGACTTGGCTCTTATTAATTTAATTTCCTTTACGATAATTTTCTCTTAAGAAGAGAATAGAGAAGAACAACTTCAAAAGAGAATATACAAAGTAACGATTTTTTTTTTTTGCTTTGAAGAGATTTCATCAAAAAAAAAAAAAAAAATGAAGTAATAATCAGATAAATCTTATTTAAACTATTTTAATAAAAGCAATTGCTTGCGGAGTTATCAAAATTAAATTGTTCACATTTCAATAAGCAAAACGATGATAAAAAAAATATGTCTGATATCTGAAAATTTGTATAAAGAATATACATGTACAGGGTGATCCACTATTGTGTCCCTATTTTCATTTCACTATTATTCTACCACTAACGATGTAATATCAATAACTCTACCTTTATATTATGCTCTATCCCATGCCATTATGTAATTATTAAGTCACAATTGAAAAACTGCAGTCACGTCCTTCGTGGTGGGGTATTCGTGATGACAGTCTTATCGGTCCTTACATTCTTCGTGGAAGGAGAGGTATGTGCACATGCTACAAACTTTTGTTTATCCCATTGTTAGAGGAGAATGTGCACTTTATGCAAAACGGAGCACCTCCCTATTTTTGCGTTGATTTCGCGAGAATGACTTGATAATGATTTTCCAGGCCGCCTTATTGGACGTCGCAGAAATGTTGAATGGCCACCGAGAAGTTCAAACTGGACCCCATATTTTTTCCTCTGGGGTATTTGAAAGAAAAGGTGTTTGTCAAGAAAACCGCGGGACTTGGACACTTTGGAAGCAGTCATTAAGGAAGAGTGTGCGCGGGTACCAAACGACATGTTGGAACAGTCTGTCAGGAATGTTGGACCCCTACTGCAACGGGGGTAATTACCACTCCCCCCCACCCGAATTTGAGAAAACATTTTTTATTTTTGGGAATTAAATTTTATTTTTAATATAAAATTTTAAATAATTTTAATACTTAAAAATTTGATTTGTATATATATTCTGGTAATCAAGTACAGAATGAGAAGATCCGAGGAATGGCAGGAGTGGTGGAGGTATCAACAAAGATCCAGGAAAGTAGGTTGAGATGGTCTGGCCATGTGCTGAGAAGAGAGAAAGAGTATGTGGAACAAGAATGTTGGATTTGAAGGCGGAAGGAAAGAGACCAAGGGGTAGGCCCAAAAGAAGATGGTTTGATTGTGTAATTGAGGACTGCAGGCAGAAGGGATTGAAGTTTCAGGATGCGCAGGATAGGGAGGATTGTGGATAGTGAAAATAAAAATGAGCGACCCCTAGAAAAAAAAAACGGGATAAGCAACAGTGAAAGAAGAAACAAGTACAGAATACAGCTTTAAATTACCGAAAATAAGAAAAAACTGCGTGCTGTGCAGTCACACCAGATTACCCCCCCCTCCGAGAAACTCCTCTGGATCTTCTCTTGGCGGGTGGTTTCGTTGAAATATGAAATGGCACGGGCCAAAGTACATAATAGAATTGATAGCAACCATTTAACACCGTTAATAACAGAATAATAGTGAAATGAAAATAGGCATATAATAGTGGATCACTCTGTATATAACATGTGACATAAATTAGTGCGACGATAAGTAACCTACTTTTTGATTAAAAATAAAAAATCAATGTACAGTATAAATGTCGTTAAACAAAAAATTGGAAAGAACATCAATCTACAAATTAAATTTTCTAGAAACAAATATTTTTTTATAATTAACTCTTTTTGTATAATATAAGAAAAATATCGAAAAATTAATTGAGAAAGCGTCTAACCCAATTTTTTTTTTTTTAATTTTAACAGAGTTTTTGATAGAAATTCAATTATTTTCCTATAACGATAATAATTTTTTTTTTTTTAATAGCAGGTTAAAAGTTTGAAGAGGATTGCAATTATCTTTTAGAAATAAAAATCGAAGAGAGAGTTGGTTAATATAAGTTAAGGCGACTACACACTTGACAAGCATGCATTTGTACCAGCATGTACGCCATCGCACGGTACAAGCATGATTGTGCAGAAACAGCTTATACCAAAAATTAACCTATAACAAAGCGAAACAAAAGTTGATCTATTCCAAGATAACAAGAAATATTCATTTGATTTAAACAAAGAATATTAATATTTAAATTGAAATTTTAAATGAATTAATATAAATATCAAATGTCAAGACGTCTATTGGCTGGGTGCGCGATGGAAGCGCCAACTAGCGGTTGCAATTAAGAAGGACTTTGAAATGTCAAATGGCTGGCTGTCATTACGAAGAAATTTATAGAATTTGTGATCACTGTTTTTGCAGTTAACTACGCAGCAGGTTTCGTGACCCATATTTGATTATTTTTGCTTAATAATGCGTAATACTAGGTAAATTTCAATAGTAATCAGTGACAGTTGGTCCTCCGAAAGTTCCTTGTTTGGCCATGGGGAGCGCTGCGAGCGATTCGTGGTTCCCCCACCACCTACTTTGCACCCAGCCAATAAAATGGCGGAGAGTTTTGCTTGTGCATTATTACAATTCAATCGAGCATCACGCGGCTTGCACAATTAAAATGCTTATGGAAAATTCTCCTACAGATGCTACAGTTTGCTTGTTCAAAAAGAATGCTTGTCAAGTTTGCAGTTACGCGTGTAGCCGCTTTTAGAATTAATTTTGTTTTTATTTTTAGAGGGAATTTATCTCCGATATGTTGATAACAAAATGGTATATTTTTAAAGAGCAACAAAAGATTTATTTACAATTTTCTGCTCTTGAAGGAGATAAAGGATTAGAAAAATTAAAAGAGTTAATAAGGAAGGTGTACTTACATTGAGTTTGATGGGAGTGTTGTGACCGGAAGGATTGGAGGAATTTATTTACGTCATCGCATGTATGTCGATACTGAGAGCAATATCCTCCTTGACAGGATTAGGCTGGCAGAAAACGACCCTATTAGAAATAGACGCAGGATTAGTAAATGAATAAACATAAGGGGCAGATAAGGATTAAAAGTAATGCCGGCACGTTTCAGGAAGCTTTGAATTAAAATAAAATTATTTTAAATCAATTTCTTTTAATATATAATAAAATAAAACATTTAACCTATAATTAAATTAATTAAAATAATATTAAAAGTATAGTACATTTTGTTGGCTTAATCGTTTTGGATCATAGATCAAAAAAAAAAAAAATGATTCCAATAAAATTATTATTATTTTTTTTTTAAAGATGGCCGAAAGTTTATAAATTTTGTTTCAGCCTTTCCAATTTTGGCAGACACCGAAATATTAGTGTGTGGACGAAGAAATGTGAAAATTTTACTCGCGTATTTAAGGTGCGCGTCTCGAAAAGCCGTTAGAACATGATTGACTACCGAGTTACTCTAGGCGGCAAGAGATGGCGTTAGTTTTTCCCATAGGGATACAAGGGATTTATTCCATTTCATTTGAAAGATTTCAGCTAATTAATTAACGGTAAAAAATTAATTATTTTTTAACACAATGATTACTAATTTAATTATCTATAAGTTATAGAGCGGATTTTTTAAAAATATCTTTTATTTAATGCGATTAATCTAAAAAAAAAATTCATTTTTTGGAAAATCAAAAAAAGGGCTTCTATAAGTTGTAGATATTTTAAATAGCTTTAATTTAAAAAAAATTTGAGGTCGATAGCTTCAAAATTGTGGCCGCAATCTCCCAAAATTAGCACCCCGAGACGCGCACCTTAAAATTCAATATCTATTTTACACAGTGTTAACAATTCCCCAAAAATTTAAAGAGAAAAAAAATATTGAAAAGTTTGGAGACCAATCATTTATTGAGAAAATGTTTAAAAGAAAAAAAAAAAAATTACATTTCTTGACGCTGAGACATCAACGGCTGTTTTCCAATATGTTGTTTGTTCATTATTTTAGCACCAGAAATCAAAATTGTTGAGAAGGTTGTCTATTCGAATTGATACAAAAAGAGGATGATGAAGATTAATTTGTCCTGTTCTCTTCATTGCTTTTTTCTTAAGTCAGAAACAAATCCCTGTACAAAAAAAAAAAAAAAAAAAGATGAGCGAAAAACAAAAAATTTTCTTTTTACTTTATCTTACCTCTATATATATGT